>JABFPN010000044.1:0-91292 GCA_022817305.1 Leptoteleia sp. ZL-2020 | reverse complement strand
AACTAATTGATGTGTTTAAAGGTTTGTGTACTTAAGTTCGGTTTTTAATTCATTATACTTTGTATTAGCAGGTTATTATTTTATTGACAGTTTAATTTACTATCCAGATAGTTCAAAAAATTATCCAGATAGTAGTGTGCTCTATTATCCACAGATATTAAAGTTTACTATCACAGATATTCAGAAAAACTATCTAGATCATTATTTTAACTATCTATTTCTCTCAGTGTAAATTACGTTTCGTTATTTTAATCAAATTTTCAACGAAACACTTCAATGCGCTCGTATTAATTGCTTTACTTATATCAATTTTGCACGGCGCATTAGCCAACCCTGACAACGGACGTCAATCATTCCGTTACGCCGCGAGTATATCGATTTGACTCCGATTTTGCGCGGGGCAAAAACTTGTTAGAGCGCCGTCACCCAAATGTAAATAAGGAATGATTATTAACAATCTTTTGTTCTTTAATTCGCGGATGAGGGGTCTCCCCCCTCCAACGGCTTTCCCCTCCCCTCCCACCCCCCCCACCGGCTCCACCGTCGCCTTATCTGTCTTAGCTCGGAAGCGAATCAAATTATGTATCTTTCAAGTTTGTAACGTAATCAGCGCGCGCGCTGGAAACCTGACTCATTATTTGATTCTGTTTCGCGAGCGAGCGCCCCGTCGGCGTACGCATGTGACTTGTGTCAACAGTCACGTGACGCGCGACAAATCAAATTTCACCGCCTCGGCAAATATTTTCGACTCCACGTCGGCAGGTTCTCCCGGCGGATTGTAAACAACGTCGGGATGACCTGTCCAGGTATTTAGAGCCGGATCGCTAACGCGGCACTTTTTTCTCTCGCCGTCACCGTACCGATGACGCATGCTTTATCTAGGGTTTTCGATAAAAACGCGAACGCAACGAGAGAGAGGGAGAGAGAAAAAGGATGGATATTGAAATGTTAAACAACTAAATATGTTACAATTTGACGACGAGAAAAGCGGACGAATGTATTAAACGAAAAACTTTTTTTAATCGCGCGATAAATAAAAAAAAAAACAACAACAACTGATCCGTCGATGATACCGCGTACAATGTGAATAAGAACTGGCCGAAACGTTATATTTTATATTAAATGTTATTTGCGATTGATATCCAAATTGTAATGAATCGTTAAATGCATGTTAATTTAATTATTAAGTTCTTGCACGAGCGCCGGGGTAATAAAGTTTCATGCAAAATTGTTAAACAATTCAAAAGCTCGTGTTAATTAAACCGTCACGTTCATCTGACATGTACCAAGAAGGATTAAATATCCCTTTTTTATCTATAATAAAATTGTACCAATATGATTATTGGTTCGTTAAGTGGTGCTACCGCGGTAATAAAACGTTTCGCGCCGTTAAAATCAATAATAACGTATCAATCAATGCTTAAATTAAAACTTCGATGATAATATTTATAATAATTAGAATAATAAGAATAGTGATAGTAGTAATAGTAATTAATATGCCTGTCAATTATCGAATTCAAATATGTTCGAACGTTTAATGTCTACTGTTTGAACAGTTAAGATATTAGAATATTGATATATAAATAACTAATTATTTATACATACAAATGTTATTAATAAAGTATCTGTTCTATGTATGCTCTATATATGATCCATATCCCTTTCATATATGCCGCATATATGTGCCGTATGTTTTCCATATATGCCCAATACTGTTCTGTATATATCCTATATATGGTCCATATATGGTCCATACACATTCCATATATGGTCCATACACGTTCCATATATAGTCCATACACGTTCCATATATCCCATATATGGTCCATACACGTTCCATATATACCCCATATATGGTCCATACACGTTCCATATATACCCCATATATGGTCTATACACGATCCATATATACCCCATATATGGTCTATACACGATCCATATATACCCCATATATGGTCCATACACGTTCCATATATATCCCATATATGGTCTATACACGATCCATATATACCCCATATATGGTCTATACACGATCCATATATACCCCATATATGGTCCATACACGTTCCATATATATCCGATATATGGTCTATACACGATCCATATATACCCCATATATGGTCCATACACGTTCCATATATATCCCATATTTGGTTCATACACATTCCATATCAGTTCCATGTCTGCATCTATTTCGTACATGTTCTATACATGTCGCCGCATTTATGCGATATTTATTTCACCATATCTAAATACTGAAGAAGTTTGTATTAAAAATGTATATCCGGTGTTTGCTGTAGAGTACTTGTTTACATTTCTGTTTTCCAAATAAATAATATTTACACAAACATAACAAAGGATACCCTTCCAACGTTAAAAGTTGATTTTTAACACAACTTTTTTTTTGCACAGTGAATATTTAGACCCAATGCGTTGCAATTATACTGCAAAAAGTAATTTCACATTGATCATTTAGTTTAATGCGCGCTATTAAATGATTATCAACAATTTAACCATTAAAGCATTCAACTCCGGGTAATTAAGAAAAGTAAATCCTCAATCCGCGAGCGCCCATCCCGTTCGTTTATTAATTAGGACAGCGTCGGCGATTAAGATCAACTTATCCGCCAGTTTACAATTCAGCGGAATGTTTTGCTCGGCTCGGAATATTTGTATTACGTAAGGAAGCGTCGCGTTCCGCAATAATTAAAGCGTCAATAAGGTACGAACAGGACGAAAATAAAAGACGCGCTTGATATACACCCATATAAAACGACATAAGCGCGCAACGCCAATTACATCGAAATCGTTGGAATAATTGTTCGTTATGTGTAACATCGGAGGAGTGGAAGCGCCGATTCTATCTATACTATATTGCGTCCTTTTCCACGAAACATTCCATAATGACATACGCGCAATTTGTAGTCGATCTTTATTGTATTCAAATTGAATCCGAACTTTCGTTCGAAAAACGTCGCGTATGAATAACGTGAATGAGTCGTAGGCTCGGCATCAGACTTGAAAACAATTGACAGAAGTTGAACCTTTAAGAAGCTTACGATTCTTTTTTTTTTCTTTTCTTTTTTTTGTCTTCGTTTGATCACTGCATTAATTGTCGTGAAAAAAATAATTGTGCGGGTTTGGATACGTATACAATGAAAACAAAGTAATAGAAAAATTTAAAATATTTCACATTAATTTAGGGATACTTTTAAAAAGTGAAAAATAAAAATGATGAATCATAATACCTATCTTTACCATAATAACATATGATATTCTATCAATATTTGCTTCAAAAGATAAAAATATTTTTTAAATATTCAAATGTCCACGCGATTATATTTTTGTAATATTTTATAACTATTTTATCATATTTACGTAATATTTTACATAAATATTTTATAAATATTTATTTCTATTAGAGTAGTATTGTTGTTATTAAAAGATACTACACAGCTATAATATTTCACCATTATTTACATCAAAAATATTCATTTGTCCAAGGTATCCTTAAATTGGTATAAAAATTAGTAAATAACAATATTTTTTTCTGAATGTATCCTTGATATACATTTGATAATACTTCCGTGAGAGAAAGAGAGGGGAAATGAATCGAGGACGGGTAATAAAATGCGTTTAAAGTATAATAAATATATAAAGTACGATGTTGGTCTGTAAAAGTAATCGGATTAAAGCGGATAGAAAAGTGGTGGCCAACGAGCGAGCGTTGGCTCCCGGCCGAAAGGTCCTGACGGATTCGGGGTCGACGAATCGATAAGTTTTGGGCGTTTATCAAAACGGCCGCGAGCGGGATTTATTTATCGAATTATACTAATCGCGCCGGATAAGCGCTCGGCGGTAATGGCCGCGATTAACATCTCCGCCGATTGAAATTAACGGCGTAATTCGTTCGTGCCAGGCCTCGGTTTCCGTCGCTCCTCTCTCGTCTTTCTCCTTTTTTTCGCCCCCCGTCCCGTGTCTTGCCCCGTCCGTCGTTCCCTCTCGCTCGCGCCCGTCGTCCCTCCCTGTCGTTTCCCGCAGTGCCCGTTACAAATAATGCAAACAGGTTTCGAGAGAGAGAGAGAGAGAGAGAGAGAGAGAGAGAGAGAGAGAGAGAGAGGCTCTCGCGCGGCTAAACAAAACAAAGGGACGGCATTTTCGATTGCATTAACGATTAATTTGAAACAAAAGTCGACGTTAATGACGCGTACCAAGCGCGCGGCATTCCGATTGATAAACAAATTTATTGATACGCTGATTGATTAGTCCAATTATTTCCATTTATATAATGAAACGTTTCGGTCATTCGGATGAAAAAAAGTTGAAGAGTAACTATTTGTATTTGTTTCTTTTTTCTTTCTTAAACATTAATTTTCATGGAACATTATCTAGGATGAACTCTTTTTTTTTTTGTCTTATGGACAGCTTTTACTTTTACTTATGCAGGAATTAATGTAGATTGGAAAACGATGAATGCGTGAGAAAATCTTTGTAAGTTCTCGGGGAACATTGGACCAAGATACACTGATTTCTTTAGCATTATTTAACATTGATAACTATTTATTATTAGTTGCTATAAATTTGATAATGACAATAATAATTTGTAGATATATGAGCTATATTATTCCGCAGAATATGATAAGGTATTTTAAAAAGTACTAGAAAAAACTGTAATGAAGGAAGAGAACCCGTTACCTGGCAGTCAGCAGTCGCACGCTCTACCGCCAGGCTACGCCTTCGCATGGAAATATACTAGCTTTGTGAATCCAAATTAAGGGTGTGACCTAAACTTTTCCAGTCATAGTTATTTCTAAATGTACAGACTGTATTTGTAACGGCATAGAATGGTGGTATACGGAGAAAAATATTTCATTGTGGTAACTAAAAATTTGTCTTATCTTTAGCTGACTAAAATTTTTAGTTGAAATAACCAAATATGTGTGTTAGAATATGTTTTTTAGTTACCATAACATAACTAAAAATAATTGTTATTGAAACAACAAATTTGGTACTTTTAACTAAACTTCCTTATCCAAACGTTATAAATCCTATACTTTTTTTTTCTCAGTGTAAACTGATGGTAATTGTGCAGTAACAGGTTCAATTCCACGACAGTCACATTTTTTTAATATTATTTTTCTTTTTTAAATAATATATCACGTTATAAGGATCTAACTACAGAGCAACTAATAGTCAATTTCTCCAATTGTCGATCAACGTAACCAGTTGCAATGCAATTATTCAAAACAAATTTATAAATCAACGAAGGCGATTAATTTAGTTCCTTCGGCTTACGAAACATTATACAAAAAATCAATACATAAAGACCAATGTAAACTTAAATTTATCCTCCGAGTGAAGGTAAATATTATTGTTAAACACAGCCCGACTTCATTACTCATTTGTTTGTACACCGAGAAAAGTGAATTATCTTTGCAAACGATGAATATCGAAAAATTTCATTGCAATAATTACTTTATATAAAAATAATTGACAAAATGCGATTAAAGTTCGTAAGCAACAATAACAAATGGATATCAATAAATCAAATTGCTTCACGGAGGAATTATGAAGCCGGTATAATTAAATAATTAAATTATCTGATACCGTTAATAAAATGAATGCAACCATTATTCCACTGCAGACCCCATTATCCTCTTCGGTGCTTACTTAAAAAAAAAAAGGTGAATAAAAAGATGAATAAAAAAAAGTAAACAAAATAAAAACGAGGAAACCGTATTACAATTGATTGCAAACATAAAATTTGAACATAAAATGCTTGGCCAAATTGAAACGGAATGGACGACTTCATTAAGTGAAAACAATTAATTGAGAACTTAATAATGATTCACTTGGTCACTTAACCCTGAAATTGATAACAGTCCGATTACGAAAGTCCCAGTGACATGGGCAATAATCGTTTGACGGATGCGTCTCGTTGCGCGTTCGAGCCGGCGATTAATTTCGGGCTCTTTTTTTCTTTTTTCTTTTCGAAAAACGCCTCGATCAATCGACGCGTAACGGCGCGCCGTTAAAAAGGCGCGAATCGAGCGGGCCATCGAGCTGGATCGCGCAACGAATGACCGCGCGTTGAATAAACATCGGGATAACAATTACACAACGCGCTATTATAAAACAGGAACTGTAAGTTTAATGCGACGGATTATGACGGAGCACGGGAGCTCGTAATTTGCCTCGGAAAAACAGAAGGAGGGAGAAAGATATAGACGTATATATGTGTATATATACATATAAAAGGAGAGAGAGGGAGTGACGAAAATACAATCTTGAAACGACAATTAACTCCAGTGATTTATTTTTTGCTGCTTGTTGGTGAAAACCAGGTTGGATGATAAGACGATTTTTTACCTCGAAATCAAACTTTCCTGCGCTTATTATTTATTTATTTTTCTTGTTTTTTTTTTTTGGTTTCTATTTTGCTTTTATGTTTATCGTTATTATTTTTGTTTCCATAACAATAACACGGAAAGTAAACAAGAGAAAGAAGCGACCAAGGCTCCGAGCCGTTAATTGATTTGAAATAAAAACGGATAATGCGCGAAACTTCGGGCCGATAATAAATTCGATCATTTTGCGGCTGTTTTGAGTTGAAAAACTTGCGAAGGCGCGCGCGCGGGCGGCATCCTCTTTCTTTCTTTTTTCACAACAGTTACTTAAACGCGGAAAAGCGCGCAGACAAAGGAACCTTTACGGTTTCCACTCGGCGAGACCGAAGTTAACAAGATTTAACATGAATATTTAAAAACGATTCTTATCATTCATGACAGAACTCGTAAAGCTTCGGCTGTACGTCCCCGTTCCTTCCTCTTCCCGCGAGTACACGAGAACTTGGAGAAGATTCTTATACGTATCATGGCTCCGCCGCCAAAGTAATTACTGTTAAAAGAAGGATGAAAATGCAAGACTCGTCACAAGTTTTACTATAATTACCGCGGAAGGGAAGATAAAAAGCCACGGAAACTCGCGAGTTTTACCGGCCGGACGTAAATATACAAAAGCCGAACAATTTATCGCGGGATGATAATTGCAAGATCGATCATTCCCATCGAACTCGAGGCGATTGCTCTCCCGCGCGGAGTACTGCGAGCCGGCGAAGAGACGCAGCGGACGGGGAGGGGGGAGAGGAGGAGGAGTAGGGAGGGAGGGGGTAGATAGGCGAGAGGAATCGCGTCCGAAATGTGGCCATTTCGGTCGCAACGTTAACTAATGACAGCGAAACAACTTCGGCCGAAACTTTTCCGCCCGTCTTTGTCCGACATTAAGCCCCGGCCGCGCAATACCGCGCTGCGGTACCCGGGGCTCGCAAACTTTCGCGCATTATGACGTCATAACTTGTTTTTCATCGCGCAAAATTGATACGAAAACGCTCGCCCGGACGTGGATAGATCGCGTTCGGTAATCCCGGGGAATTTAAAGTCTGCACAATGCTCGCGTGCAACGGAGCCTCGGTGAGGCGAGAGAGACGGAGAGCGCGGCAAAGGCGTGGGAGAGAGAGAGAGAGGGGGAGAGAGAGAGATAGACGGTGGGCGGGAGGGAAGGGGGGGGGATACAAATGAATGGTATTCTAGAAGCGTCTGACCGAATGGCGGACGTTGCGAGAAAGAAGAGAGGAACTTGGAAGGGCGGGCGGGGGGGGGGGGCCGCGCCGAAGACGCGCAGCGACGGACCGGTGGGGAGGGGGCGCGGGGGCGCGGATACGCGTCGACGACCAACGAAATCGACACGCGTCGCTCGTTCGTTATTCATGAAATTAATTATTCACGCGGGTCCACCCCCCCCCCCGCGTCGCCGATCTCGCCGCGCGAGAGAGCCACCTCCGGCGACGGTTTAACGGGCAATTCCACATCCATGATAAGTGGCAAATATTTGTAGTACGCGCGCGCTCCGTGACGGAGCGCTTTTGGGTCAAGTTCGATTTCGCACAACCTGAAAGCGACGCTCTTCTTCCTCCTCTACTTAATCGCTTATCGGTCCGTAGAATTTTCCATCCCACAAACGGACTATTCGCGGCTGTTTATTATGTTTACATCGAAGGCTCGTTGTTATTACATTCGATTAATTTTATTGCTACTCGAATATGGTAATAAATTCGAAATAAAAAGTTTTTGTCAACATTTTCACCCTTAAATTTTTGTAATCGGGTGGCAATCGTCGCCCTCGATGGGTACTTTTAAAATTAGAGGGGGAAGGGACTGTGGGAAATAAATTATCGGGAAAATCTGCCGAGGGAGATTATCAATGGGCAGATGGAAGCCACAATGCCGTTGGTATTTGCGCGAAACCAGGGTACCAGGCGCAGGTAATCAGTCGGACTTTATACCCCGAAAGCGACGCTCAATTCCACGCTTTTCCTCGCGGCAGATTTGGCCGCGGGCGGCGACATCTAGCGAGCCAAACGCAGACTTTTGGAGGGGGGCCCCCCTTTCAGCCACTATTCCCCCCCCCCTATATATATCGGGGATGAGATTCCAACGCGAGTGCGAAATCAAAATAGCGCCCGAATATAATAATTACCCTCGATGGGGGGTCGAATTTACTCCGGGATAACTGAAATTGGATTTTCATTGGAAAACTGGATACTTTGTCGTGAAATTTCAGCAAAGTTGAGTGTAATGAAAAATAAATTATGCAGAAGTTGTTGTTTATTTTGTCATTACGCGGGACAACTTTTGCGAAACTTCATCGGGAGATAAGACAAGACTGTAAAAGTTAAACGTTTCGAACCGCGTTTTCGGTAAATCCTCGGAAATAAAACGAGTTTGGAGAAAAAAAAAAGATTGTTATAACGAATTAATTTGTTTTCAAACTTTAGTCGGGACTTGCTTCGGCAATCTGATGATTAATTATTTGCGGCGAAACTGAATGAAGTTGAACATTTTAGGTAACTAAAGCAATTGCTTTCGTCGGTTATATTAAATGCTTATGTATAAATTGTAATGCAATATCGATAGTAATACTCTGTAATATGGTTTTCTTTTAGCATACTAATTTGTCACAAGTGCTTACAATTAACGGCATTGTTTAAGAGTATTTCGTTTAACTTGGACTCGGCCAAAGATAGCACATATATAAAGACACAGAGCGTGATTGAAACTTGATGCTTACGACGAATTACAAGTTATGTAAAAATAAGAGATAAATGTACTAATAATTTTGATAATGACCGTACATTGAATCATTAAAAGACAATTTTCTCGAGGATTAAAGAGAACTATTGAGGAAAATTCAAATTCAAATTGTCAAACATAAAACTTGTGAAATGAAAGGAAGTCTATTTTCGAGTATTATACTGTGTTAATTATTCAACCAGGTAAATGCTTTCTAACTTAAACAAAAAATTGTTTGAACTTTCTTTCGGGTCATTATTATAAAAACAGACTTTTAACCGCGAATTGTATAACGCAATTATGAAAAAATAATGATGATATTTAATTTGATATAGAGTCATAGCAAATATAATGTCAAAGTTAACTTTATTAAATTAATGTAATGGTTTACAACTATACCGTCAAGCTAATTTCTGATAATGATTACGTCAGGCTGTTTTTACTTGCTTTTAATTCTAGTCCATAAAAAGTGATATATTCTTTTTAATTTCATTGATGAAGATAAAGCTGATGGAAATATAATTGACCGAACGTCATTTCAAAATTGCGAATCAATGATGTAATTTAGTTAATGTTTACTTTCATTCATGAAAAAACTTGTTAAAAGAAATAATTGTGATATTAATTAAAAAAAAATTGTCTGAAATTCTTTTTTTTTTTTTTTTTGTTATTACGTGTTCTCTGGAAACAGTTTACTTTCCTTTTATCAGCTAATGGAAAAACAATTCAAAAAGTTGTCCTATTAAAACTTGGGGGAAAAATTGATACTTTTCAAAGACCAAAGTTTTAAGTTGATATTAAAATATTTCACACTATAATTTTCAAGTTATACTTAATAATGAAATTTGTTCCCAATTTAAATGTGAATTAATTGTTAATACATTTCTATAAAGATAATTAAAACAAAAAATATCTAAATCACTGAAACCAAATAATTAATCGCATTCCATCTTGTCAACTCAATTAATGAATTACATTGAAAGCATTGCAAATGATACAATTGTTTTGCCTCTCAATTAATTATAACAACAAAGGTTGAATAATTATTGAATCTTTATTTAAACTGTGCGTGAATCAGCTACGACCGATTAAAATGTACATTTCATTTATTTACTTGTATCGACCAATAATGTAACCACTATAATTTTTAACCAAACACTAGAACATACCAACTTTTCATTGACAATTGATAATATTAAAAGTAACTCAATAAATTTAATTTTTCTTCCAAGTTTTGACACTGCGCTACATTACGATTTTACAATCTAAAAAGAGAAAACTAAAACGGATATCACGTTTGAGATTACGGGTCGAAGAAAACTTATAATCAGCGAACAATAATATACACAGGAAAGGAAAAGAAAAAAAAAAAATTGAAATCAGGTCAACCTGCATAACCATCACCCAATTTTCAAATTGTACGTCCAATCAATGACGATTAATTCCTTTCCTTTAAACCGTTGTTCCGAACCCATTATAATCGGAGCGACTAGCACTGAATGAGTTGTTTACGTTCAAAGCCGCTGAAAATAAATTAAAGCCGAGCGTACCACTTTTTAGCATAACGCTTGATATCAGCGTAATACGCGAAACAACGTTTAAAGTTACACCCCCCTCCCCCCCCCGACCTCCACATCGTTCGTCATTTATTTCTTAATATAAGAAAATTCATGTAAAGCAGAAGCTATAAAAAAAACACCAAGCGCGGTAAAACGTTTCAACTTTGGTATTCGTTTAAAAATTGAGACCGTTCCCGGCGGCCCCTTTTTTCAATGTTGAACTTTGCGACGCTGGGCGATTAGGTTTTATCTCGCGAAATTCGCCGGCTTATCTATATTCCCTCCTCTCCAAAGTGAATGACACTTTTCGATACGTCACGGCGTCGATAACAAAGCAAAACTGAAAGTCGAAATTTTGACTCAATTTATCCTCAACCTTTATCGGCAAAATTTACCCATAAACAGGCGAAAATCATAATAAATATAAATCATAAATATTCATCGCAATTCAAAATATATACATAATTCAAGCACATTTAAATAACCGCAAAACTGTATTTCACTTCCTCCAAACTTTGCAATTGAAATGTTATAAATGGATACAAATTTATCCGTCAACTTTTGCGAGACCATATAAATATATATATATATATATATATATAGATTTTATTTATTTATTTATTTATTTATTTGCCTTTGCTTTTCCCCGTAGAAAGAAAAGGAACATTTATTTCTGTAATAAAAGTTCGATTAATTCGCGTCAGAGCGTTGAACTGGCGATTGTTGTTGAAATCAATAGACACCCGTTATGTCGTCGAAAGTCCCCCCCAATGAAGACCACTGCACTTCTGGGTCGAATTCACGGAGCGTGATATCAAGTCCGCGTTACGGCGAATACGTCGCAGGATGAAAAGAATAAACGCGCGTGGCTCTCTCGATGCCGAGCGTCTCGTCTCCCGGCGTATCACGCACACACATACCCAAGGCCTATGATTTACGCCACTCGCGCACTCCACAGCCATCGCGCGTCCTAAGCCATAATATGTTCAATCATTTTCAATCAATCGGATCGCAGATAACTCACCCGATCGAACACACCTGGGAATATTCATCTCGAGCCAATTATACATTTCAGTCGCCGTTTTTTTCCCCCGTATACGCGTTTAACCTGCAATTCCACTAAATACGACGAAATGGAACGTCCCGGAGAAGAAAAAAGTTCCCACTGACTTTAATTGCGTTTCTTTCTTTCTTTTCTTTTTTTCAATCTATGTTCTGTATTAAGTGGCGTGTTCCAGCTTGAATCATTTCTCTAATTAAACAAGGACAGACAAGTCTGTTCGCATCCTTTTTCAATTTGAGAAATTGTCCTACCTGGAAGATGCCAGAGGTGAAATATCAGTCGTTTATCGGTGGACTAATGTATTTTCAATTATTGTCACAGAATATTTCAATTGTAAGAATTCCTCAATGTGAAATGTTCATCTTTATGTTGGGTAATTATTTAACTTTTTGAAGTTACGACTTCCAAAAGTTGAGATATTACATAATAAAAATGCTGGTTTTATCATTTTCACAGTATTAAAAGAATGGCTTATTACTTCAAAAAATTTTATTCGTTTAATACACCGTAACTATAGCACTGCGATTTCACCTTAAATTAATTATTATTGTTTTATTATTATGTATTGCGGCAACTGTACAACGAAAAGCCAAAGTTCACTGGAATACCACTTTGACCTTCGTTGCGTTTTGGTTATATTTTTTTATCATTGTTTATTTCTTTCGGTAAACTTTCCTCGTTAGAAAAAAGAAACACATTTCCAAAAACATTGTTCAAAAATTATTCATATTTGAAAGCAGTTAATAGATCAATTTTGTAACAAAAAAAACTAAAGCATTTATTGTAGGTTATGTTCTTTGATGACATGCTGCTTACTGTTATATTGGTTTATAATAATGCTTAGATCATAATAGTAAAGGTATTAACCAAAAAATGAGCAACAGTATTAAAGCAACGTTTCGCAACACCCAGTACATCGATATCAAAAGACCACGCATATGCATCCTCGCACGCACATCACCCCCACTCGTACGGTCGACGATCCCCTCTCCACAACCGGCGTCAACCATCAACAAAATCTTTGTACACGACAAAAAAAAAAAAAAAAAAACAAAAAGTAACAGCCATACGACAATTTTGATTACCGCACAACTCGTACAAGTCATGCGCACGATAGTACACATTCATCACAACCCTTTCTCGTATGAGTTATTTATTGCATTATTCAATTATTGAATTAAACTGCCTTTAAAAAGAGTATAAAATAAAGTTGACTACGTTTGAATAATGGAATTACAATGGAAAGATGAAAACTGTAATCTTTTGATAAAATGCGGAAGGATCATAAAAATGTATTACTTTCTTTTCTTAACGCAGCGCGTCAGAAAGAGAAAACAATACACAAATCCTTTGAACGTGAAAAATGTGCACGAGGACACGAAGTTTACACACTGCGTGTATAACTGTGAGTCAAGTGCGTGTGCAGGCAATGTAGGCACACGAATATACACACTCTCTCTCACGCACACACACACATATATGAACGTAAACATATACGGACATTCACAGGCAAGGAAGCAAGCCGAAATACGAGCGACGCTGGCGCGTGGAAATGCACATGCAACTGGGCGCGGAGTGTGGCGAAACGCGAGTCGCCGGCATTTTTTGTCGCAATTTCGACTGACCTTTCGGAGGAAATGAACAGACCACGGGGTTTGGCGCGTCTCCGGTTGAGGCGAGTCGCGCGCCGCCGGGCCCGGTGAGCAGAGCGCGAGACCACTCGGTGTCGGTGTCGGGCCGCAAGCACTATACGGCGTGATGAACACACTGAGAGAACGCGCGCGAGCCGCGGTTGCTCGTGTCGACACGCGCTGCGAATCGTACGCAGAAACCGAGCACTGCGGCAAGTTTATGCCGTCGAATTTGTCGCGTTATCAACACGCTAACTCACAAATGGAAGCGGCTTCGGTGGCCACCGAACAAAACGCCGCCCGCGATCAACAAAACGACTGCACGCTCGTGACTCCGTCGCTCACTGGAGCAAAATGGCGGCCCCCGGCGGAGCGCGCCACTGACACTTTCCGTTGCGCGCCCGACCGACCGCGCACGAAGCCGCGCGACCTCGCCCGAACGAATCGCGCGACGACGCCGCACTCACGCCTATTCAAATCCTCAATTGCCACCTCAACTCTTTCGACTCATACCCATCGCATTGCTTCTCAAAATCATATTAATTGATCGATTACGCAATTGATCATTTACAATGTACGGTGAATGAGTTATAATTTTTTTCCTTTTCCAGCCTTATTTAATTTAAAAACAAAATGTTTTCATAAACTTTATAAAAATAAGAAGAAAAAGCTAATGACCAAGTCAGAAAAACCGTAATAGCAACAAATACTTATAAAGTATTATATTACAAAAATATAATTTATAATATATTAAACATTTATGATATTATAAACGATATACGTATAATTTAAAAAAAAGTATTGATAAAATTTCATGTAAATATTATGTGCTATTAGGGACACTGATTAAAATCCTTTGGTTGGTATTTATTTGTTGTGCTTTTTAGTAATTTATATTTTGTAAAACTAATGCCATTTATATAAAGGCGCATTTAATATTATAGGAAGCGTTAATATCTTCTTCTATTATAGCAGTGGTCGAATAATACATTGTACAATGAGAAAAATGTGACAGAAAATATTACTGTTTTTAACTTTGTGTCAATTGAAGGTTAGTAGTCTTTGAGTAAATATTATTTCTAAAAGCAAAAACATCTGTTTTAAAAGTATGTTTATACTTAAAACAGAAATATTTCATTTTGAAAGATAGTAACTTTTATTTAAAAACCTACATATATCTGATGCAAAGTTAAAATCATTATTAATATTTTCTGTCACATATTTCTCAGTGTACGATTAAGTTATTTCGAACAAATATATAACTTTTTAATTTAATTTTAATATTTACGATAAAATCCTTCATTTAACGTAATTTTTACCCCATGATTTAGTTATTAATGAAAATATTTAATTGTTCCTTCTATAGCACGTCAGTGACACCTTTGTGTATTAAATGTGATGTTATATTTCAGGAATTATTAGAAAGTTCAAATTTTTAGGTAGTCTTACTAATAAACTTATTCGAATAGTTTAGAACTTTATGCAGATACAAATAATGATAAATAACACAGTACAAATGTGTAAAAGACGAGTTGTAATGATCACACGTGCATAGAATTGCATAAGTAGTAGTGTATACACTCAAACCAGGGCAAAAGTGAGCACGATGATGCAAAGGAATATCTAGTTATTTACAACGATGGGCATTAAAATAAAACAATGCGCATTAATACGCTTGAAAATAAAAGTATTATTACGCCCAGATACAAACTCTATTATATACACATAAAACCGTAATTAATTACCTACGGCAATTGAATCACTCCAAACTTGTTCAAAATTAGTTGGACATTAATCTGATTTTAACATAAATTTTAATTTTTTCCATTCAATTACCGCCCTAGGACGTTTGACACTTACTAATCTCCGTTGAATACTCATAACAAACTGCACTTACCTTACACTTATCAGGTAAAATATTATGAATTATGAGTATCAAGTATTATGAATTCAAATGACGGTACAAAATAAGGCTTATTATATGCAATGAATCTAATAATTCTATTGTTGATATGGCAAGTTAATTTTTTTTTGTGCAAACTTATACAGTACAAACTTAAACTCAACCCCTTTAACATTTACAATGTTTAATGGACGACAATAAATATTTAAAACGGCAACCCATAATAATGGCAGAGCTTTCTATAAAAAGCATAAAATAAATTGAAATACATTCCTCGTTATCATAACATATAATAATAATTAGTTAATAATTTCATTCAGTGCATATATTCATATTCTACTGTATATAATGAGACAAAAACACATGGATTTGGAAATAATCTTCTGTATCGTTTATTTGTCAAAAAGAAAACAAATAAACAAAAGTAAAAAGTGCAATTTCATTAAGACGAAGATATTCTCGTTGCGTAAACCCTTGCAATACTTTTGCTCCGTGATTTAAAAAACTTGCTGTACAAAAACCAAAATTTAAAAATACATTTTTAAAATATATTATAACGATAAAGGTTTGCGCAACGAAACGAATCTGTTTAACAAGTCACCCAAAATGGATTGATCGTAATTAAAACGACTTCAGTCTCTTAGACAGCGCGGACTTTGGCATAGAATTGCGAATTGGAGAACAGAAGTCACACAGATAGTTTTTCAGGTCGAGATTGGCCGACTTGGTTTCCACACAATCTGCAAAGGAATATTCTCAAGATTAGTCAGTTAATATTCGTATATTCTTAAAACAAATTGGTTGTACCGCTAAAAATTAGCAAAATGTTACATTCTCATGCATCCTTGGCTTCAAATGATGATTTTTTAAAGAGGTGCTAAAATAGGATGAAGGATATTATAATAAAGCACGTATTCAAAATGAAATATCATTGATAATGCGAAAGATAAGCAATGTGAAATGGTAGATGAGAATTTAATAACAACAACAATATATAGACGGAAAATATTTAAGAAAAAAAATTAAAACTTACAAAATAAATAATTGCTTAGATAATCCAGTTAATTAAATTGTTTAACATTATCTTTAAATTATTAATCATAATTACAAATCTAATTTATATTAATTCTATCAACTAAGTTGATAATATTTTTTAATATTATTTGATAAATTAAGTTGAATCAAATTCCATATTAACTGAAGCCAAAAATATAATTCAACCAGTATGATTATGGCGCGTGCAACCAATACCAAAAAAATTCGATAAAATTACACATCATGCAGCTGGAAATTAAAGGAATGAAATATGGTGTTGATACCTAAGTGCAAATATTTGTCACATGCGCTGCAATGCACTAGATTTGTTTCCAGGTCGAGCCTTTGGGCAGTATGACAGCGACTGCAGTGTGGACAGTAGCGACCTTTTCGCCACAGCCTTGTTATGTAGAAACGATTACGGGGTTAGTTATTTGCACTACCATATTGTTTCTTTTAAATTAAAATTTTGAACAAAAGATCAGATTTAATAATACAGATTCATTAATTTAATCGATTATTAAATCTGCTATTAAAAATTTCTTTTTTTTACTTAACATGTAAAATACCCATAATTATTTGTAATATATGCTCTTTGTTCCTGATAGATAATTATGTATATCTTTGTCAAATGAAGCAATATGGTTTCATAAAAATTTAAAGCGTTAACCTTCTCATTGGACTACTGTTCATTATATTAGAAAATTACTTTGAGTACACTGCGTAACGCATTAGTGATTGTTAAAGCATAGAACTTTGAATATTACAAGGATCAACTAAAACATTTACGCAATTTGAATCAAACGTCAAAAATGAAGGAATGTATGAGTCTGTATTACAATTAATGAAAGACAGAAAGCTGAGATAATTAGCGTTCTCGAGGATGTTAAACATTATGTAGCTTTATGATAAAAATTAAAAATAATAAAATTATACCAAAAAACATTAAAAAATGAAGTGTTTCTGTGACAGAAATGACAATGAAATTATTTAAAAATAACATAAACTAACTTTACACAGTATTTTAATTTTCAAATAAACTAAATTTAAACATGCACTAATATGTAAAAAAAAATAGGCTTTCCAATTCTACCATATACATATTTTATTATATTATTGAATAATCTTTATATTACAGCAATTTTCATCATTTTATGCTTTATATGAGTATTATCATTTTAAGATTTATGATATTATTAATTTTTATAACTTACTTAGAACAAGGTACGCATAGCGTCGATACATAAACTCTGATATTTTTATCGCCCTTTTTATATTCGTGTTGCCACTGAGCAACACTATTCCTATCCGCATTTACACCTGCTGGTTCTTTTGAGCCACAATTTGCACAAACAGCACATTCTTGACAATGCCATCTACCCTGTGGAACTCTTCTCAAGCCGACGCAATATATATGGTATCTAAAGGTAATTTAAATATATAAAGGACATAAAAAAATATTGACAAATATTATATTAGCAAGTAAATTTTTATAAATATTTTAATTTTATAAAAAAAAATAACTATTCTATGTAAAAATAAATATATATTAAACATTTATTTATAATTTACTTCTGACCATTATTTACTAAAGAAATTATTTAACTTAAACAGAGAATAAAAGCCAGTTTATCCTTTTTAAAAATAAAATTTAAACATGTTTTGTTTGTATGTTAAATAATGCATCATATTTGATTCGAAAATAAATATTTGTTATTAGTCAGTTAACCAACATAAGTGAAAAATATAATTTTTACCCGCGATCACACATGTCGCAAAACAACATTTTATCTTCATCTGCTGGGTCGTGGCACTGTGCACAGGTTTTACAATCCGTGCACTGCCAAGCATATGCTTGAATGTGAGGAACCATATCCAAAGTTAAATCAATGCAAGAAGGGTGAACTGAAAGTACATTCAACAAAATTTAGAAATATTATAGTAGTAATAAAAATCATTAACAGTTAAATTAAAAAAAAAACTAAAATATACATACCATGTCCGTTGCAAGTTCCACATTGAATCAAAACCTCTGATTTATTGAATTTATTTAAATGTTTCAAACACATTTTGCACTTGACATTTTTCGATTCTTCTTTAAAAACAGTTAACTCCATGTCTACTTCTTCCATTGTGGATTGAGATTCCTCTGTATCTTGAGTGCCTTCGCTAGATGATGAACTATATAAAAATAACAACCTTTAATAAGTATCTTATAATATAAATGCTACGTATAATAGAATCTATTTTTTTCGAATAGTAATAACTCCATGTTTTATGCGCGATACGTGATTTTATTTAGTTTACAAACTTTAATAAATGGATGCATGAAGTAAAAAGTTATATTTGAAATCTAAACGTTACATTAATTTGACCTTGAATATTTAATTTTTAATAATTTTTTAAATCAATTTTCATAATATTTATTTAGTATATCTAACATATAAGTTTACTGTAACAAGAAGTTTCATTGCATTGATGTTCTAATAAGAAAAAACATAAATTCGACATATAATCTTACAGAACATATATTGAAGTATATGTTTGAAAAACTGTTGCGCTGTTCGAGAAAAAAGTACGTTTTTTAATAAAACGTTCGATCACGGAATCAATGATGCACATCTAAAA
Source organism: Leptoteleia sp. ZL-2020 (assembly GCA_022817305.1). NCBI lineage: Eukaryota > Metazoa > Arthropoda > Insecta > Hymenoptera > Scelionidae > Leptoteleia > Leptoteleia sp. ZL-2020. Next base: position 72,345 of record JABFPN010000044.1, on the reverse strand, counting down.
AATGTTAAAAGAAAGAAATAAAGTATTTAATATAGTTATTACCAGAGATCATATTCGCATATAAAAAAAACTAAGTAAAGAAAAGAAGAAGAAAAAACAGAACAGTGACTAATGTAATAATTAAAATAAAAATTTTTCTTATTTTTCTGAATATACTTATAAGTATAAAAATACCTAGAATCATCAGAAGACGAATCACTGTCGCTATCACTTTGTGAACCTTCCGACTGGCTATCGAATTTACGTTCGTTTGGTTTCATCGGTCCATATAAAACTGTATTAAGAGGATAGTATCGTAATTCAGCTGGTGTATATTCTCTGTAAAAAATTAATTTTTATAAGTGCGATATGAAAACAAAAATTTAAGTAAAACTTACAAGACTTTCAATAAAATTTACTAAATTATTATTTTTAAATCAATTGATTTACCTGTAATAATCAGTATACTGTCCAGGTATAAGTGCGACAGGATAATAACTGATCTGTCGATCAGGATCAATCTTGACTGGCCTCTTTTGTGGCACATGAATCGTAAACGTTTGCAGGTCCAGACTGCATTTGCGCGTGTCCTGCCGAGACTTGTTGAGCTTTGCGTTCCAAGAGACCGCTGATTGCACAGCCATTTCCGCGAGATCGATCCGGTTACGTTCCGCATTTGCCGCAGCGCTCAATTCCTTCTGCTTTTTCGAATGTTCTTTCACCTGTTTCTCACGCATGTGTTTGCGATACTCCTCATACTGTTCAGGAAAGTCGCTACACATTACATCAAGAACTTCGGAACTACAAATTGCAGTTAAACCTAAGCAATAAATTATTTTATTAATATATTTTATTATATAAAGTAATTAAATTAAATGCATTAAGTAATTTAGTAAGAAACATTATTTATTAATTATATTAATAAAATTATAGTAAACTGCATATTGCAGGCACATTATACAGATGTTTGACAGTTATAGTACACACTGTAGATATTAATGTATATTATTAATTGTTCTTTATAATATAATTATATGTACAGATAAACATGCAAACTTAAACTAATTACTAATAATTAATAAGAACATGTACTTTACACGTAACCTATAGTGTATTCTGATTAAAAATCAATGTTTTATTTACCCATACCCATGTCACACATGGCCTCGCTGACGAGACCGTTCTCACGCAAATAATTTCGTTCCTCCATATCGACCATTCTTCGCTTCAAATCTGGGTATTTCCGTTTGAATGATTTGACCCCGAGATACTGCGATATTTGCTCCTGAATCATAAACGTTTCGCCTTTACGATCCTGAGGCCATTCGTATTCAGCAATTTTGTCAACTGTGAAAGGACCCTCGTCTGGATCGAAATTAATTTCCATGCGTCGATTTTTCACCTTTACTTTTTCTGACTCTGTGGTGGCTGTGCTTAATACACTACCTTGTGACTCCTCGTTCAAGATATTGTCGGACACTGCAAATATTAGATACAATAATACTCATAAATATTCGATAAAAATCATATGTGATTCATATTATACTATATACATGAATCAGCTTTTATAATTAATATATGGTATATTTTTTATTAACAAATTCAATTATTTATATTTTCTTTAAATTCCTTTTTATGTTTAGAAAGATATAAGAGATGCATTTAATTTTATGTTTATTTAAATTAAAGACAATTTTTATGAAATACTTATAAATGATATATTTCCACAATTTTTTCTTTTTAAATAAAGTTATAAAATGTTATTTAATATCAGAAGTATAATTTATAATCTGGAATGGATCCAAAATAAAAAAATAAAAATGTTCAACAGTAAATATTAATTTTTATCGGAAAAATTAATTCTTCACGCTGCATTATCTAAAGTCAATTTTGATTAATTAATAAAATATATGACTTAAAATTATAAACAGTAATTATCGACTAACCAATTCTTAATCAATAAAAATATTACAAAATTAAATATTTAAAAAACATCATGCAAGAAAAAGTATTAATTTTTATTAGAAAATCTATGTGTGTAAATAATTGATAATGATAAAGCACAACGCTTACCTTTTTGTTACATAACAACACATTGTAAAATATATTAATTTAAAATTAAAACAATTGAATTAAGTTAGTTATTATTATTGATGACATTTAGATATAATTAAATCAATTGTAATAAAAAACGTATCAATCATTGAAAAAAAAAATAATGAATGAAATTAATTGATTAATTGTCTAAACTATAATTAATAATGCTCTTGCTCTGTCACATCAATTGACTTGAAATTCAGCATTATTTAAATGAGCCAAATACAACTATTTGTACGTTCGAATACCAAGCATCTTAGGACATTGGAAAAAGTTCTATTATTAGGTATCTTCTTTGGAGGCCTACCAATATACTCGCTCTTTACTTAGACGCGCTGTTATTCTTGATCATTAATCTACTTTTACTCTAATTCTGATCATAAACTTAAACTATTTTAATATAAAAATGTCTTGCTTTACATTATAAAGCATAAAATATAATAACAAAAAAGTAATTATTTAAAATGTTGTAAATATTAACAATTTTTATCATTTTTACTTATAAATTATGAAATATTAAAGTTGTATTATTCAAATATTTATGTGCGTTTGCAGTCATTAAATTAATTTTGTTACGTATTGCATATAATATAATAGGAATGGATTTGAGGTACATTTAAAAATGATAATTAAGTAAAAGTGTTTACCAGGTGCAGCTAAATTCCTTGCCGGCGTTTGAGACCGTGACCCAGATTCTGCGCTCATTCTCGTTTCCTCATCAATGACTTGAACCGTGGATATCGCATTGGACTCTTTATCCTGCGGCGCTTTTTTCGATAAAGGCGCCAACCAGTTTTGCTGTGCTATCGACTCTTTAATACGGTCCTCTTTCCCAGCTGCTTCTTCTGCCGCTTTTCTTTCTTCTGCTGCCTTTTCTTCTTGAAGCGCTTCTGTATTGTACAATACAAAAATCAATTATTGTAATCAGTGTCTTTAATGATTTAATAATATAATTTTAATCATCTACCATGAATTTGTACTTAATGTATTGATAAATATGTACTGTATTATTAATAATTTTTAAATTAAAATTTCTTTTCAAATAATACTTTTTAAATATCCAATAATATTTAAATATTATTTGCGCTGCAATATTTAACGACATTATTTAAAAGTGCACTTAAATTAAAATGAAATTTTTTGTCGCTTAGCATTCTTTTTAAATTTCAACATTCAATAAAATATAAATAATTAAACATAATTGTCTTATTACGAACTTTTTTGAAGAGCTCGGGCAGCTTTTGCTGTCATTTTTGTTCTTTTGGGTGTCTGAATTTTCGTTCCAATAATTTCAATGCCCTCTAATTGAATCGAAACATCCTTTGCTTTCACTGGTGAATCGTCTAAAGTTATCAGGCCAGTTGTTCTTTCTTCGATTAAAGTCAAATCTTGATCGATCCGAGGTTTCTTGTTTGGAACCATAACTCCTGTATCAGCTTTCCTTTTGCCTCTTCCTAAATTTTATATTGAGTTCAATGTTCAATGTCTATCGAAATTAAAACCTCAAAATTTATTTATTTATAACAAAAAAGGAAAAATAACTTTCTTAAATTTAAACATTTTCAATTAATGATCATTATTAAGCATGAAATTAATTTAATAAGTTTGCACTTGCCTCCCCCTCGCCCACGCCCTCTTTTAGGAGGCGCGTAACTTTTTTGACTTCTACAAGTTCTACGCGGTCTTTCATTTTCTCTCTGTTCGAAACTAGGCTGACATGATTGCATTGGTTGTGTTAAATCATCGAGCGCTAGAGGATCACGCATTGAAAGTTGCATTTGTGTTGGAACAGGTACAGGATTAACCTGCACCTGACTGCGTCTAGGTCGACCTCGTTTTTTTGGAACTTTCTGCTCCAAAGGTTTGATTGCTGGAACTTCTTCAATAATCATAACATCTTGACTCGAATTAGAGTTCTCATTGACAATGATGAGTTCCGGTCGATGTTCAATGATTTCACAGTCTGATCCACTTGGAGATGGCGCTGATTGTTTTCCTAACATAGTTTTTAATTTATCTGTCATACCAATTTCACTCGATTGTGTCGCTTCCTAATTAAAATAATAAAAGATTATCTGTATTATTTAAACATGTAGTTTTTTATGTTTATTAAAGTAGGAGACAACGAAATTATATTAAAATCAGACTCTGGACATGCAATCTTATTTTATAGTATTGTCATTGAATTTATATACTTTAATAGATAATATCAAACAGGTTTGCAAAGCAGAATTAGATTTTACTGAATAATAAATATTTTAAATTTATAATATAAAAAGATTAATTCAGAAAAATTAAATGTACCGGCTTCTCTGCCATGCTTCTAACATGTGTAATACTGATTTCCCGTGACAAAATTTGAACTGGTGACTCAAGGTCACCAGATTCATCAATAAATATTTGTTTTTGCTCTTTTGCAATCACTGGCTGAATCGTAACTTCCGGTAACATCTGTGATAACTTAGTTTCCAGTTTCGACTTCTTCAACTCTATTGGCGATATTGTCAAATCTTTACGCTTTATTGAGATATCTTGTTTTGGAATCTACAACAAACAGATCAATATAAAATTTTTAATTATTATAATTCTTATTTGCTTAGCATCTATTAAAATAATACTTGTTAAATATAAATAATTTCGATTAACTAAATAGATCAAATATTTTGTATAGTTTTAATAAATTTCCCTACAATACTATTTCAATGTAAAAAACTTTTACTTACTTGAAGAGGCTCAATCATGATTTTAGGAATGCTTTGAGAAATGGACTGAGTAATTTTTTCAGTAAAATGTTTTTCTTCATCATGAGTGTCACTTGAGACAATTTTAGCATGCCCACTTTTAGATACCTGTTATAAAATAATATTTTTACATGCATAATTATCTTATATAAAAATTTCTTAAAAGAAGAATAACATAAACATTCGTCATTCATAACTTTTCAACAGTATTATGATATGAAATGTTCTCATATTTTAAATGTTTTCTCATATACTCATATTTTAAATATTTTTTCAATTAGAGATTTTAATAATATATTAATACATAAATAATTTAGTTTGTTGTAGCAAAAAAAAGGTCGAAAAATGTTAAAAATTATTAACTTTTTTAACAGTGTACTTGAAATTAATAAATACTATACTTTTATTTTCATTTCTAAAGATGGTTCCGGTTCTTTACTCTTATGCCTGCGATCTCTGGCTTCTACTCTGTCTTTTTTGGAAATTTCGCGATCCGGGGTCATTGTTTTCAACCTCAGTTTCACGGGTTCTTCAAGTTTTTCTTTCAGTTCTTCACTAGTATCTTGGCTGATGATGGAGGCATCACCGCTTTTCGACAATTTAATTTTCATACCAATAGGTGATTCTGGAATATAAAATTCATACTTAAAAATACTATATATTATTAACTAATGATTAATATGTGAACGAATAATTTATAACATTATTGAATTTACATAATATAAACATTCAATTATTACCTGTTCGTTTTGGTATATCTCTATATTCTGACTTATCCTTCACTTTTAGTTCCGATTCTGAATAGTCAAGTTTTTCTGGATGAACAATAGAAGCGTCTCCTGATTTGGATAATTTTATCTTTACACCAATAGGTGACTCTGTACGTTTTGGCGATTCAGTTTCAATTTTTTCTTTATTCTAAAGAATTGGAAGAAAATAAAACATTAATATATACTAAAGATAAATTATATGTGAAACTTTAATTAAATGATAGAGCATGATTTAATAAATGAGGGCATCGAATCCAATGTATATTGCTTTTCTCCTTATATATACATTGTTTTACATATATTACTTGATTTATAACTGAAAACTTTTTTAATGATTCGAATTAAGTATTATTTAAATCCAATGTATTCTCTTAATTAAACGTAAGAAATTTAATTTTATAATCTTGTTTGAAGCATACCCCTTTTTCATCCACAATCGAAGCGTCACCAGTTTTTGATAACTTTATCTTCACTCCAATAGGCAATTCTGTTTTTTTCGAAACATCATCTTTAGCCTTCGAACTTTCTTTATGATCTTCTGTTTGAATTATTGAAGGATCACCAAATTTAGATAATTTTATTTTCATCCCTAATTACAAAAAAGAATATTTTGTATTAAAATCAGAAATATTTTACAAAATCAATTAATAACTTAGTCAAATCTCTAAATTGTGACCAGAATATTTCTAAATAGCTCGTCATTGTGTTTACAAGAGGTAAATTATCATATCCTCTTCCTGACGTGCATAATATACATGTGTGTATATCACTTATGTTGTAAAGGAGAGAGAACTGCGTATGTCCCAATGAAAAGATTTGACTGTACATTCACTCATTTTTATTCTCACCAATAGGAGATTCCGTTCGTTTCGGTTGTTCATCTGACTTTTCATGTTTCTCTCTAAGTTTTAAAGCATCTGGTTGTATGATCTCAGCGTCGCCACTCTTCGACAATTTTATTTTCATTTCAATCCGTGATTCTGAGATTAAAATTTTTGTATAACAAATGCCAATCATTTTATAAAGGAAAAAAAAAGAAAAAGATAACGAATAAAAAGTAATTATAAAAAAAATTAACATTTTCAAGACAAGAATCAAAATTACCATTCCTCCTATGATCGTCCTCTTTCACATCAGCCTGTACGACCGAGGCATCTCCACTCTTCAACAACTTAATTTTCATGCCAATCGGTGATGGAGTATCAACTTTCTTACCTTCGTCTAACTTGTGTTTCTCTCTGTCCTCCGATGATTCGTGTTGCTTTTCCGTCTGCACGACAGAAGCGTCGCCAGATTTCGATAACTTTATTTTTACGCCCAAAGGTGACAGTGAAGAAGTACTGCTGTCTGCATGCCATTGTGACGTCATACTTTCGTCTACATTTTCGTTTGATATTATTGATGGATGTCCACCTTTTGATAATTTTAATTTTATCTTGCCTAAAAATGTTAACGTTACACTTGAAAATATATTACAAATATTTACAATCAAAGATTATTATGCAATTTATTATTTTTCAGACGAAGAAAACTTGCGCATGTATTGACGTATTTGGCGTACTAGAGCATATTTTGTGCAGTAGAACAGCCGAAAAAAAAAAGTACTAGTGCACAAAATTCCGAATTCAAAACACATATGCAAAAGTTCTGCTTCTGCAGAACTCAGCTAAAAAAGCAAATGTGTGGAAGTTTTCGGTCCCAAGAAAAGCAAATTTGTGGAAGTCAAGTGTACTTGCATATTATAAAAAATATCATGTACATGTACACAATTTACAATTTCTAATTCATGAGGGATTTTCACTCGGGTTCGCCACGTACATAACCTTCCAGTTATGTACATAATCGTTAACTTTCTTTACATTGTTGTACAATTTATTGTTATGAAATATATTATATATTTCATATATGATTTATATTGAATATATGAATATTTCCTATATGATTATATTGAATATATGAAATATATTGAAATATGAAAATAAGCAAAATAAAATATTCTTTCTGAATAAAAAGTTGATAATTAATAAATCAACGACTATGAATTAAATTTTACTTATAAATTAAATTCATTCAATAACTCATTTACCTAATTTTTGACCTGGACTGTCTTCCGGATTAGGCGAATTTGTAGCTGACCTAATTTTTGGACTTTTAGGGCTACGAGGTTCTGAACAATCCGCCAAGGCAGATTTTGCGATTTTTAAAATTATACGGGGTGATCCAACATTATCCGCTTCTTCTTTACGGGGAGATTCAAGTGATTTCTGCGAGGTGCCACTATTTTTTCCATCTCGTGACATTAATAAACTTGATTTATGTGTCAAATTTAAGATATCACAAGAGGAATTTGGAATTTCTATTTGTGGTGGTTCTTTCAATCGCTCTTCCAAAACTGAAATTTGAGGAATACTTTCTGATGACGTGGGTACATTTTCCAATACATGAGATGTGTGCTTTGGAACTTCTACGGAAACAGTTGACGGTGGACAGTCGTGTTTTGCGACTGTTAATAAGCCGTCAGTTGTAAATTCAATAGGTTCTGAAAATATCAAATTAATTTTTGTTGTATACTTTTGTTTTTTGTTTGTTTGATTATTTGTTTATTTTTTGTTTGTTTGTTGAATAGCTTTAAATATAATAATTGGAACTTAAAATTAATTAAAATTTACAGTAAATTACATCATTTGCAAATATTAGCTTTAGTTCATTCATCAATTAATTTATTATCAGACCTTCAACAAATGTGGAAGATGCTTCATTTTCTTGAATAAGTTGATCTTGTTCAAATAATTTTGCTTTTCTTTCGCTTTCTAATTTTGCAGCCTCAGATATTATTTCAGCTTCAGAAATAGCGATTGGATCAGAAACGACATCTTGCAATTCAGAAATCAAATCGGGAGTCTCCTCACATATGCCTGAATCTTGAACAGACACGAATAAACTAGTTGATTCTGTAGGTTCTTGATTTGTTGTAGATTCTTTTGACAGCACTGTTGAATCAGCCTCCATTGATTTCTCTTCAGCTTCCTAAACATAAAATAATGTTTTGTACAGTAAATATTGCTATATAATACATAAATAATATGTATTTTTCATCCATGTTTAGTAGAAGAAAATAGCCAAATAAAATAAAAACACTCAAGTTTTTAGTTATACTAGATTTTCTTTAACTTGACAATTTGATTGGCTAATAAACCGGTAACTCGCTGAAACTTCAGGCATGTCATGAGTTTTTTAAGACATAATGATATGTTTTACAATATACTTTTATATATATATATATATACATGCAGACACTTAACTCTTAATTATTAATAATTTACCTGCAAAAACTTAACAGCTGATTCAAGTTCTGAATCAACAAGTTCAGGATTTTTCAATAGATCTGCTTTGTTTCCATCATCAGCCTGTTCTTGCTCGCTTTCTATTTCGAGAGTCAGATCTAAATCTGGATCTTCATCTTCTCCTTCAATAAACAAATCTATATTTCCCGAATCAGTTGTCAAATTTTTAATTTTGTTTTCTAGCATTTCTGTATTTTCTGTTCTGTTTTCTTCAACATTATTTTCTATCTTTTGACTTTCTAAGGTTTGAGATTCAATCACTTCCGTTTTCTTTTCATTTTCATCTTCCTCAATGGAAACAGGCATCTGTACGTAAAATGAAATTTATTAATAATTCGAGATTATCTCTAATTCAAAAAATAATTTTCTTATATAAATTTTATTCATTAACACACATTATTATTGTTACGATTAAAAATATTTTTCATTCTTATTTATATACTTAGTCATATATATATTTAATTTCTGTAATCATTTCTTAAATACAAAAATAATTAGAAATGTGAGAATATACGATCATTAACTTCTTATAAACTATACCATTCATGAGAAATTTTAATTAAATTACTAATGTCAATTTTTCATTAATTTAATAAATTACAAAAATATTTTTGGATAATAAATTACCTAAAACTATCCAAAATATTATAATGCACATTTAATATATATTTAAAATAATATTATTCAGTACAGTGATTCAACTAGATGTTAACTCTTTAAAGATACGTATTGTTTTGTTTGAATTATATGATTAACAGTAAATGTAAACAACTTTTCTGCAGTCCTGTTATGTTTCTGTTGCTTATTTTGATGGCATAATGGTAGATATTTTCTGTATCAGAGTGTAAAATAGCAGTCTTAAATTATAAAATTCAGGATCGTAATTAAAACTTTAAATTTTATTTTGTGTTGTATTTATATATTTAAGTTTTTTTTTCTTATTTACTGTTTCCTTTTTTCAGTTTCGAACAAATTTTATCAAATATAATATAATATATATTTAAATACAAAACTTTCTTATATCCTAACATTTTTTTAATTAATTTGTATTTATTTTTAGCTATATGAAATTTTGCATTATTACCAAAATATTTACAGTATTAATTACGTACCTTATCATCAACTGACTTAAAATCAATTTCTGTATTTTCATCCTCTGAAATTTTCAAATCTTCTGTTACAAGATCTTTCTTTAAAACTTCCTGAATGGCTTCATTCACTAATTCATTGCTAATATTTACAGGCTCTTCTAGTTGACTTGGATCCACAAATGGTATCTGATTTGTTACTTCTTCGTCTGCTTCTAAAATTTCGCTTAAATCTGGTACAGTACTTACAGACTTAAAGATATCCTCAACCAAGTCTTGAGTTGTTGGCATTTCTACATCTTCCTCCATCTTCTGTTTTAAATTTATTTCTACTTCTGCACCTGCAATTCCTTCATTTTCTAAGATTACTGGATCTACCTCCATTATTGGAATTTCAGATTGAATTATATTTTCAACCGCAGAAATATGTTCCTCTTGTGTTGTTGCTACTTCCATTTCTTCTTCTCCTTCTTCTCCTTCTTCTTCTTCTACTTCTTCTTTTTCTTCTACTACTACTTCTTCTTCTTCTTCTTCTTCTTCTTTGTTCTTTTTATAAATTACTTCAGCCTCATCCACTTTAAACTCTTCATTTTCCAAGATTAACTGATCTACTATTGATATAACAGATGCTGTAACATCTTCAGTTTTTGATATAAGTCCTTTCTGCGGAATATCCTTGTTCTCTAAATTAGTAATATTATTATCTTTTTCTACTATTATATTATTTTGGTGTTTAGAATCAAATTTTAATGTTTCATCCTCCTTCTTTTCGTCTTTGACTTTCTCATTTTTATCTTCTTCAGTTGATGTAACTTTTTCTACGTCTTCTTCTTCTTCATTTTCTTCGCTTTCAGGTATTTTTAAAATGAAGTCTTCTTTTTGTTCAAAATTCTTATCCTCAGATTGAAATTCTTTGATAAAATCAGCAGCTTTTGACGCTTCAGGCATCTCATCTTTGCTGTTATTTTCATAAGTTAGACTTACAATACTTTCTACTTTTTCTGTCACTGTTTTCTTGTTCTCTTCATCTTCCATATTTACTATATCTTCATCTTCATACAAAGATTCTGGTGGAGTGTGAAAAACTTCATCATCAGTCTTCGCTTCTTCTGAAGATGCCACAGCTTCAGATATATCCATTTTGATTTCGTAGCTGTCCAGTATCGTTGTGCTTTCTTCACTTTCTTCTAACGTTCTGGCTTCCTCACAACTTTTACTTTCAGTGATAATAATAGATTCAAATTTCTTTTCTATTTCTTTTCCTTCTTCTACTGCTGAAGGATTCAATATGTTTTCAATTTTAGTTTTTACTTCCGTTGTTTCAATTTTCTCGGTTGACTCTATTATTTCAGCTACGATATCTTCTTGTTTCTCTTCAATCACTTCTAGTGTTTCAGTTACACTATTTTCTTGTTCCTCTGCAGCCATCTCTATTGTTTCAATTACACTATCTTCTTGTTTCTCTTCAGATATCTCTGATGTTTCTATTACACTTTCGTCTTGCTTCTCTGGAGATAGCTCTGATGTTTCTATTACACTTTCGTCTTGCTTCTCTTTAGACATCTCTGATGTTTCTATTATATTTTCCTCTTGCTTCTCTTCAGTCACATCCGGTAGTTCTATTATACTTTTTTCTTGCTTCTCTTCAGTCACCTCTGATATTTCAATTATACTTTTCTCTTGCTTCTCTTCAGTTATCTCTAGTGTTTCTTCTTGCTTCTGTTCGCACATCTCAGATGTTTCGATTATATTTTCTTCTTGCTTCTCTTCAGTTACCTCTAGTGTTTCGATTATACTTTCTTCTTGCTTCTTTTCACACATCTCAGATGTTTCGATTATATTTTCTTCTTGCTTCTCTTTAGATATCTCTGATGTTTCTAATATACTTTCTTCTTGATTCTCTTCAGATATCTCTGATGTTTCCATTATATTTTCCTCTTGCTTCTCTTCAGTCACATCCAGTAGTTCCATTATATTTTCCTCTTGCTTCTCTTCAATCACATCCGGTAGTTCCATTATATTTCCTTCTTGCTTCTCTTCAGCCACATCAGATGTGTCCATTACACTTTCTTCTTGCTTCTCCTCGGTCATTTCTGGTTTTTCTATTACACTTTCTTCTTGATTTTCCTCGGTCACCTCTGGTGTTTCTATTACACTTTCTTCTTGATTTTCCTCAGTCACCTCTGGTGTTTCTATTACACTTTCTTCTTGATTTCCCTTGGTCACCTCTGGTGTTTCTTTTATACTTTCTTCTTGCATCTCTTCAGTTACCTCTGATGTTTCTGTTATATTCTCTTCTTGTTTGTCCTCGGTCACCTCTGATGTTTCCATTATATTTTCTTCTTGTGTCTTTTCAGTTACCTCTGGTGTTTCTGTTATATTTTCTTCCTGCTTCTCTTCGATCACCTCTAATATTTCTGTTATACTTTCCTCTTGTTTTTCTTCGATCACCTCTGATATTTCTGTTATATTTTCATCTTGCTTCTTTTCAGTTTCATCTAATTTTTCAATTACATTTTCTTCTTCCATTTTTTCCATCATCTCTAGTGTTTGAGAAATGCTTTCTTCCTGTTTTTCATCTATCAACTCTGATTCAAGAGTCGAAAATGTATCAAAATATAATAAATTAAAATTTAGTGATTATTATTTTTTTTAATTTCTAGACATATTTATATATACATGCAGATATTTGTATATACATTTAAAAAATACTAAGATTGCTAGTTAACGGGATCCGTGAGATAATAAATTTATTTTACATAAATTAATTAAAAGAGGAGTAAAAAAATATAGAAAAACTGTGTTTATACTTTTGCAAAAGTTCGTAAATATTATCTATAAGGAGACAATGACTGAAAATATATAAAAGTCAACAAAGAGACTATTGTTTACATTCAGTACAATTAAAGTCATTCTTAGCCAGTAAATAAACAAACTATCTAACGCCAAGGTCAAATTAAGGTAGTAGAATTTCATCCTTAGCATTTATACACATGTTGTCAAACAATGTTTAAATATTACACCTATTTATTTGTTTTCATAGTTATTAAAGTATGTTAAATTTAAAATTGATGTTTAGGGAAATTATAAGTCTTTAAGTTTTTTTTTTACTAAACTCCTTTTACTAACAAAAGCTAGTAACTTGTTTTAACATTTTGTATTTCTCCATATATATTTGCACAAGAGATAATAAACTATTTATTACTATTTAATAATGAATTATGTATGTTAATAAAATAATATTGAATATAGAAAATAAGTAATTTTAAACATTTAATACGTCCATAACCATTGTATGTATAAAATTGCATTGAAATCTTTTAATAACTAACTTTGTTTTACTTTTGATATGTATATTTTAATAAATCAATATATACATTTATATTTTAATTTTGAATATTAAAAAAGAAAAGGGCATTTGTCGATTAAATAGAATAAATTTCTTATTAAGTTAAATCCAAATCCAATTGTTTAATTGAAAAAATCTTGAAATACAGATGCTCTAAAAAGAGCAAAAACTCACGCGAAAAAATATTGTCATTGCCGAGATTGTCCGGTTCGTTAACGGAACCGATGACATTATAGGCAACTGGTTCTATTTGATCATCTTTTGACTCTTCAATGATTTTTGACAAGGCGTCAATTTCACTCTCCAGTGTTGAATCGGCGACCGCGTCGGAGTGCATCTCGTTTATATCATCAATATCCATGATGCTCGAATTCAATTCGTTGTCGATTTCTGTATTAGCGTTTGTTATTGACGAAACAGTATTTTCTCGCGTCTTCGACATCAATTCATTTCCATTAATTAGGATAAAAACCGCTATTACAATTTTATGATACACAAAACACTAGTAAATGATATATATGCGACCTCGCGTTGTTGCCATTTTTCACTAAATATCTCAAGTATTTCATATATATATGTTGTATGTATTCTACTTAAATTTTAAACTATACTTTTTCGAAATTGATAGAGACAAGTGAAAAATTACGTTTAGATTGAATTTTAAATAAAAATAATACTTATAAAGTAAAATGATTATTTGTTCAATACATTACATGAAAAAAGGAAAGAAAAGAAATGGCTAAGCTATTGGCGTTTTCCAACTCACTCAGTTAATAAAGGACAGATAATTCTGTTCATATAAATGCATCCTTTATTAACTGAGTGAGTGTGCTGAAGAATGAATATGCCACAACGCCACAGGATTTTCAGGCAGCACCGACCAAAAAAAAAAAAAAAAATAAGAAGAAGAGAAGCCACGGCTTTATTAAGCGAGCTAAATGTTAGGAAGCACTTTGAAACCATTTCCGGTTTGCAATTTTTCATCAGATTGGGTGCTTACGGGAGCGCATGATTCCGGAATTGATTCTAGAATCTTGTGTTCCAAAACTGCCCGTAAATTTTGGAACACGGCCTATAAAATCAAATGCCCAATTTTTACACGAATTAATTTAATTTTATTAATTAATTGAAAATAACCAACTTATTTAATTAATTAAATGTTATATAACTATACAATGAATAAAATTCATTTAATTAAATTACCTAATGTATCGATTATATGTTTAATAACGCATTCTGCATGTAGAATGACATGCCGTACAGCACCCCACGTTCAATATTTAGAAGAACATAAAATTTCAAGACCTGAACATAAGATAGCGCCACACTGAGAAGTGGAGTTATCATTCTTTATATACTTATTATTTCCTTACTTTTAAATCATTACTTCTGGGCAGTGCTGCCAGATTCTACACACACATATGCATCCTATGTTTGGTTCAAAGTGTCCATTTGAAAATTGATACAATATAAATAAGACCGATGGCAGCACCTTACGGGTAAATGTCATGCACTGAAGTACGACTTATGTATAGGTAGGACAATGTACACCCAGCGATTCTGAGAGTGTTTTCAAAAATATTTTTTTTTTATTTATTGCTAATTGCCAGTAATTACTATGTATGTGTCAGTTTGTCATCGACTTACGTTGAGACAACAGAAAGACCAAGTTAACTTAAAAAAAATAGTTGTTTACTATGTATAAGTTTCATTTAGTATAAATCGCAGTTTTAAAGCGTATGTCACAAGAAGACTAATATTTAAGCCACTAATTCTTAATTGACAGGTATGATTTGATTACTAATATTGTTTGTTCTTTCCAGAAATTTTATGTTATTTTATGATAGATTTAATATTTAAAGTAATTTATATAAAAAAAGAATAACAGATTTTTTTATGTTTTGTATATATATTATACATTATTAACTACCAGTCATTTGTAGTACATATATAATACTAAAAGGCCAATGTCATAATAAAAAAAAAAAGAAACAATAACCTTAAAAAGGAAATTTATATTAAATATATAAAAATAATTAAATCAATTATCTCATTTCTGATTAATTGTCATTCATTCATTCAAACAATTATCTTTTAATTAACATATAATTTATTCATAATTTATACCTTATTTTAAATAACAATGCAAATTGGATAAGATTAAATTAGTTTAAAATGTATTACAATGAAATGAATGAATATGTATATTTAAAAATGATTTTTATTTGTTGCTTAGTAATTGTTAAATAATAGAAACTAGGAATTTTGTTCTTTTCAGAGATTTCACATGAATGTATATAACTTGTAATTTTAACTTTTAGTTCAAATTAATCTATTTCATTACAATTGAAAATAATATTTTTGTAATTTCTATTCCTTTACAGGCGAAGTTTACTATAAATAATGTCTTCAGATCAATTGATATTAATAGTTCAATCAAAATTTTCTAATGGTGAAAAAGTGATAACTGTATCCTTTTATAATATATTACCAAATTAACATGTATAATAATAAATATACAATATTCTAATTAAAGTACTTAAATGATAAGAATATTCCAGTTTAATAATTAAATATAAGAAACTAAACATATGTAATGTGTAAATTAAATGATTAAAACTTGTGTCATAAATAAAAAATCTCTTAACTATGTTTTATAACAATAGAATATATATATTTAAAAAGTATACCATGAATTTAATTGAAGATGTTAAGGAGCTAAATGTTTACTTAAAAACTGAAAATGTATTACTAATTTTAGATTAATAATATTAATTAATTTACTTATTTGTTTAATGATTCCTGTATTTCAATTAATATCTATTTACTTTTCTGTAACAATATCTTTTATAATACCTATTAGTGGATTAATAAGACAAAATTGATGAGTGGTCAGTATTTTGGTTATATGTTGATCTGTCACACTGTTAAGTAGATTGATTACATTTTAATTGACAGTATCAAATAATAGTTATAATCTATTGCTCTATTTTTTATATTATAGTTGAAGTTAAATTAACACTGTTACTGGTATTGAATGATACTTATCAGCTTTTATTATCTCTTAAATAAAATGTTTGCTATCATAGTATTAAGTGTAATAAATGGTTGTATAAATACAACAATGCTAACTAAAACTAGTTAATTCATTGTTGTACAGATCTTTGGTCTTATATAGGTAGTATTGATTTTCAACATGTATCGTGATATACAATTTTATTGTAAAGCATTCATATAAAGTTACAAAAACAAAATAGTTGAATATTAAAAACATTATAATCCATTTTTCATTTGTTTCTTTGTTAATTTTAAAGATAAAATTGAATTCTATTTATTTGTAATTTTTTTAATAAATTGTTATGACCTTTAATTTACTCTTCACATCCAATTTTATATACCACTTCACTTTGTGATATTTAAGGTTTATTATTATTATTTTTATGTTGCAATGTATCTATATGATGTCACTAATTGTAATCATTTTCTCATATCAAATATTATAAAATAATTCCATATATTGTAAAAACAATTTTCCTTAATACAAAATACAGGCAACAGAGGCATCTTTAATTCATGAATGGATGAAGTCTTCTCGAATTGTCGCTCTAGTCGAAAAAGATTCAACTTATGCTTTATTTAGTTTTATACCATTGAAGATAACTCCACGAATTCATTCTGATCTTACAGAGGACAATGTATTACCCATTAATCACGAATTCACCTATGATATTAGTATGTATTAAGTTATAATTATCCATACTTATTTTTTAAAGTTTAGTCTTGCATGCACAGTAAGCATATTATGATATACTTAACAAGAGTTAAACTGGAAGATGATTTCTAACAGACTTTAATATCTACCTCTGTTGAGACATTTATTTAATTATGTTATCTTTTTTCTTGCAGCAGTTTATTGAATGTTTTAACATTATATTTAGACTTCTATTCCACTATTAATAACTTCAACTGTTAAATAATTTGCTAGAATTAATCTGCCAGTTTTACATTAACAGAAATATATAAAGTAAGATATGAATTAATGTACATGGTAAGTTTTTATTATGATGTGACTTAGTTTTAAAGTTGGTGGGCTTAGTTGGTAAGTTTGAAGTTGGTATCCTCAGCCGAAAGAGAAAGACTGTTCAATTCAAAAATATTTATTTCCAAGATGTGTACAATATTTCATGTTCTAATAAGGAATTATATTTTTTAAATGAATAAAAATTATTAATGTATTTTATTAATTACGTTGCTTTCTCTGATATAGTTAATTTTTATTACAGAAACGAATGAAGCAGGAGATGAATCTCGAAAATGTCCTTCAAACGTTTATTTAAAATTGACAACAAAAACACTTCGACTAAGACTAGAATTACGACCTACAAACGAAACCAGCAGATTGGTTGAAGAAATTTTTGCTGCAATAGATTGTAATAAATACTTTTATTTCTAAAAGTATATGTTCAAAATATATCATTCATTAAACATAAAATATTTATTGTCTTAATCTATTTGTAGCATATTCTAAAATCAAGCCATCTGAAGTGGATTTTCTGTGGATCCAAAAGATAAAGGATGACGCAAAAAATTTTGAATCTTGTGCGGGTGATTCTGTAGACCTAACTAACCCAGTAAAATATCTTCAATAATATTCTTCTTGAATTAGTTAACATTTTTGGAAATTTTCTTATATGATTAATCTATTAAAACACTTCCTATTTAGGTGGATCGAAATTCTGATATTTTTGTAACAAGAAGAAATTTAACCCCTAGCAAAATGGGTAATGCTACTAGAGAATCTGTTGTACGATATCAGATGTTAACCAAAGAAGAATCCTATACATATACGGAAAATTTTAGGTACATATTTATTTTGTTGACAAATACTGAAGAGATAATGAATTTAAAAATTTTTAGAAGGGCAATGGTTGTTCTTTTTTATATTTGATTAGACAGTAAATAACCTGTCTTATTTATGTTATAATAACACATTTGTAATCAATGATTCAAATATAGAATTTTCACTGGTACTTGGAACGTTAATGGTCAACCTTCTGGTGGTATTACATTAGAACAGTGGTTAAGTAGTGATGAAATTCCACCTGACTTATACGCAGTTGGCTTTCAAGAACTTGATCTTAGTAAAGAAGCATTTCTTTTTAATGATACTCCACGAGAAGAAGAATGGAGGTAATTTTCTTTTACTTTATATAATTCTTTTAAGTTTAAAATTAACAGATTTATGTGAATTTCTTTAATGCATTCTTAAAAAAATATTTATAATTAAATTATTATTGTAAGAATAATGAAAAAAATTTACAATGCATGAGCAGAAAGTATAATATTATATATTTATTTAACGCCGTGAGTTAGAAATTTTTAGATCAGAACCAACGTTTCATTTATATAACAAAAAACATTCTATTAGGTGTACAAGTAAGTTTTAAAAGATTTACAAACGAGGGCGTTTCTAGTGTTAAATAGAATCAGACCTTTCATACTATGATCATAGAATCACTTTCATTTTAGTGCATCATCATTAGACTTTAGTTTTCAGTCATTTTCAATACATTTCATTTTATTGAAATGTAAACAACATACTATATTTGAACTGTATGTTGACTTTTATGCCTGAAATGCAATTTGAATGAAGCTATACTTTTCTACTTCCATCTGAAGGAAAAAGCAAAGTGAGATCATCGACTGCAGTGTAAGACTTGTGGTGGCCATGCTTTGCTAATTTCAACCTATGAGTATTGGTTTAGACAGTTCAAATGTGGTGATTTGTACATAAAGGATAAGTAACGTCAAGAAAAGTCAAAAACATTTGAAGATGCAGAATTGGAGATATTATTGAATGAAGACTGTTAAGAAGATATTGCAGAATTTTTAGGTGTAATTCAACAAGCAAAGCATGTACGCTTAAAAGCTATGGAAATGGTCCAAAAACGAAATTGGTTGCCATACAAAGTAAAACGAACAGTTATTCTAAAAATTTCATTGCATGAAATCATTGCATAAAAGTGTAAAAAATCATTGACTAAACGTGGCTGTGCATCAACATCAAATGCATAACCAGTAAAAAACTACTTTGAAACACTTACATAAGATATCTTACCCTACTCAGCTAATCTGAACAGCGCCTCTGTTCTTATAAAACAAAAATGGGTCAATTCTTGGATTGCCTCTAAAGACCAGTCATTTTTTCAACGCGGAATGCGTATGCTGTCAAAAAGATGGGAAAAGGTAATGGCTAGTGATAGACAATATGTTGAGTAATCAATATTGTGCAACCATTTTTGTACAATAATGCCCAAATTTTCACACAAAAATCATTTAAAACTTACTTGTACCCCCAGTAATATTCTACTATGACCGCTTACTACCACATTTCTACTCTGTTGTAAATTTGCCTATTTTCTTTTCCATACAAAAATCATGAAAAAAATGTTACACTCTATATAAAATTTGTTTTACATCGCACAGAACTAATATTTTTACATCAAAAACATCTACTTTATTTACGTTACGACTTATTATTTTCTATTTTTAGACAAGTTGTTACAAAATCATTACACCCAGGCGGATCATATGTTCAAATTGCTATGGTGAGGCTTGTAGGCATGCTGCTCATTGTATTTGCCAAGGAAACTCATAAAGAATTTATAGAAAACGTGTGTATTGATACAGTTGGTACTGGAATTATGGGAAAAATGGTATACACCAATATATTTATTATTTACTTTATTTTAATATTAATTTGAAATCAAGGTTATTGTTGCATATTTAACCCAGCACATTTCGAGCGCTGTGTGCAACTGACGGTGCGTTACTGATTGTCGAAGTCGCGTGCTCAGATTTACTAAAATAAAATTAAATAAAACAAAACAGGACATGAAATAAAACTCATTTCAAATATTTGAATATTAATTCATTTAACAAAAATAAATTAAAACACCCTAACTCTGTAACTATAGCACTGATATTTCACATTAAACTGTTTGAAATTATCCATTTAATTATTTAATTAACATTTTTCATATTATAATGATAAATTTTTATTTTAAAGTATTCATATTTTTAATAGGGCAATAAAGGTGGTGTAGCCGTAAGTCTATCTCTTCACAACACAACTATTTGTTTTATAAACGCTCATTTAGCAGCACATTGTGAAGAATTCGAAAGGCGAAATCAAGATTATGCTGATATATGTGCAAGATTGAACTTTTCAAGAAATATCCAACCAAAAGGATTCAAAGATCACGAGTGAGTTACTCTATCATCAATGGTGATAAATATTTATTTATTATTTGAAGTAACCTTTCTTATTATTTTGCACAGTCATATATATTGGTTAGGGGACTTGAACTATCGAATAACTGAAGTGGATGCATCTACGGCAAAAAAGTACTTATGTGTAGGAAATTATAATGCTCTGTTAGCATTGGATCAACTTGCTCAACAACGAAAATTGAAAAGGGTATTCCAAGATTTTGAAGAAGCTAAAATTAATTTTAAACCTACCTATAAATATGATCCAGGCACAGATAATTGGGATTCTAGGTCAGTATTTGTTATTAAAACAATTTTCTAATAATAATAATACAATGCATAAAATTAATACAATAATTTTTCCTTAACTGTTTATAGTGAAAAAAATAGAGCACCTGCTTGGTGTGACAGAGTTTTATGGAAAGGACATGGTATTATTTCTGTGGATTATAGAAGCCATCCGGAACTTAAAATATCTGACCACAAACCAGTTAGCGCTATATTTAACTCAAAAGTAAATAATTATTAATAATATATATTAAACATAATACTTTTAAATTAAGGTGATGTACATAAAAAAGAACGATTTTTAAAGAAATATAAATCAGTTAATTTATAAGGAAAAATCTTTTCTAAATAAACATTGAAATAAGACTTTATTAGCACAAAATAAAACTATTTAAATTTATTTTATATGAAAAGGAATAATAATAGAAAGTAGCTATCTCTTAATTTAAAAAGTATTTTTTCTTTAAAAAATTAACTCAGTAATGTCTATTTAGAAACAAATAATTCCCCATGGGTTACAGTGTATGTAATTGTATATTACATCTGATTTTTTATTTAGATAAGAATAATTGATAAAAATAAATATCGTAAGGTTCATGAAGAAGTTATGAAAGAACTAGATAAAATAGAAAACGAATTTTTACCTCAAGTTATGGTGGATAGTACAGAAATAATTTTTGACACATTAAAATTTAGAGAACCAGTCACAAAAGAATTAACTATTGCAAACACGGGTCAGGTAAGTTTATTTAATCACTTTCGTAAAAATAATTTATAATTAAATGTACTTTTGTTACAATAATATTTTTAAAAAATAAATACATAATTGTCATTTATTCCATAAATAGTAACAATATTACTTTAAATTAAAAATAAATTACTCTATAAATGCAATATTAAAATAATATTGTTTTCTTTTTATTTTAAATTTAAGTAAAAATTATGGATTTCTTTGAATAAATTTGTTGATCTTGAATATTGTATGTTTGATATAATTTTTAGAACAAATATATTAATAATCTTTAAATATATTCAAAAAATATTACAGGTGGTTGTACAATTTCAATTTATAAAAAAGTTAGATGATACAAATTTTTGTAAGGATTGGTTACACATTCATCCTTCTACTGCTATCATAGAACCAGGTAACATCTCTTGTTATATATTTTATAATGTTCAGTTAGTTAAAAACAAATCACAAAGTTCTGTAAACAATAATTTTATTTTAAGTAACATTATTATTTATAATGTACATAATTTTATATTTACATTTAATCATTGTTTCAGGTGAAAAGTGCGATATAGCACTTGAGATAGAAGTCGATAAAAAATCAGCTTGTAAACTTAATTCAGGAGAAGATAAGTTATATGATATTTTAGTTTTACATTTAGAAGGCGGTAAAGACATATTTATTACAATCACAGGTGAGTATCTTAATTATGTATAAAACTGTCAAAAACTTAAGTCTTCAAAAATGAATTCATGATCTTAAAATTTTTGTCATTATACACATTCAATTATTGTGAGATATATTTTTTAATGTAAACTTTTTCTTTGTATTAAAAATGCTTGTGTTATCAATTACATTAATATCATTGAATGTATTCTTATGCAGGAACTTACGAGAGAAGTTGTTTTGGTAGCTCAATGGAAGCTCTGGTACACATGAAAGTTCCAATAAGAGAACTTCCCGTAGGCAGAATAATGGAACTGGTAATAAATTATTTTTAATTGTTAATAAATAATCTGTCTTTGATATTTGTGACGTGTTTGATAAGTTTTTTAATAATTATATTTTTGATAATGATAATGACAAAATAATTAATGTACATTTATGTTCATTGTTGCGAATTTTCGTGTCTATACATAGTAATTTATAAATAACACACAATATGTATTAATTATTAACTTTTATTTTATTAAATAAATAAAATTAAGTTTTTTACCAGTCTATTTTAGAATGTATGACCTATTATTCTTAAAAATTATTATTATAAGCAAAATTGATCTACAGGATTGATTAATTGTATGCGCATTTTCAATAATACTTTTCTCAATATAATTACAGGAAAATAATAAAAATGTAAGTCCTGACCCATATACCATTCCCAAGGAAATCTGGCATTTAGTTGACAGACTTTATCGACATGGAATTAAAACTGCTGGACTTTTTGAAATGCCAGGTTTATTCACAGAATTTTTAGCCATAAGAGATTGGTTAGATTGTGGCAGTCAAGATTCTATGCGTATCCTTTCATACACAGTAATAATACATTTAAGGGAGTAATAAATTTAAATCTTGTAGAAAAAATGTTAAAGAAATTTTACATTTAAATTACGATTTATTTCGCACTTTTTTTTAGCATAATACATTTCAAATTATAAGGAATAATTTATTTAATGTTAAATGAAACTTAGTTTTAACTAAATTGTGAAACAATATTGAGGTATTTGACCCAGGGTTCGCACTTGATATTAACAATGAAGTGTTCAACAAGAATATTTTCGTTTTCTCTCGTGCAATAGTTTGATTTTATTGATTTTATTTTATCAAATTGCTGAAAAAAAACTAACTTTAAATCATAGAAATTGACCCCCAAATGCATTCTTAGATAAAGTTCTACATATCTATCTGATAGTTTCCTTAAATTTATAATTTAGCTGGTGGAGTACATTCAGTAGCAGAATCTTTACTATTATTATTAGAATCCACTGCAGAACCACTTATTCCATATAATCTTCACAATGTTTGTTTAAATGCTGCTTGTAGTTATTTACAATGTAAACAGGTATATGTTAATATCTAAATTGTTTAAATTTGTAAAATATGTTGAATATGAATATAATATACATATTGATATCTTATTAATATTTATATAACTATTTTTTAGATTGTAATGGAATTACCTGAAGTACGAAAAACCGTTTTTTTGTATATTTGTTCATTTTTAAATGAATTACTAAAACATCAGAAAGACAATAAATTAGATGTAACTACATTAGGTATGTATAATATGAATCTGAAGATTACTTATATTTCATCATATTTTTAGTGAGAAAGAACATTTCTCACCATATATAACGAAAATAATGCATTAAAAGAAAAAAGGAGAAAAATCTATTATAAAAATTTTCAATAGTAGTAAAAAAGAGTAGAAATACTATTTTTATTAAAAAAAAAAAAAAAAAAAAAAACAAAACAAAACAATTTTAACAAGTATTATTTATCTACATAGATAGTACATCAAAAATCTTCTCTTCTCTAATTTTCAATAAATTCAATAAATAAATCTAGAGAATAACTATTAAAATACTTTAATGTGATAGTTGATAATATTAATAATTGTTGTTTACAGCAACTCTCTTTGGATCTGTTTTCTTACGTGATCCTCCAGGTTCAAAAGAAGATCGAAGTCAAAAAAGTCGAGTAGCTCCAAACGTTTTTGATAGAAATAAAGCTGCATTTGTACATCACTTTTTAGTAAATGATCAGAGCCATATTTTTTCTTCATTCCCCAGTGACTGATAATTATCGTAAATTTGTCGAACTAATTGATTATTTACTTCTACAAACAAAGATAGTTAATAAATAATAATTAATTTATGTACCATATTAGGTACTTTAATTTGTACAAAATCGTTAAAACAACGAGAAGTATTTGTGTATTTTTAATCAAAATATTTATGAAAATGTGTCGTTTGAAAGTAATTTTGTTACAGATCGTAGTATATATTATATAAATTGCGAATAACAAATATTTTATCAATGGTATCATTCCATGCGAAAGTCTTATAATTTATGTGATTTCTATAAATGTTTGCGAGTAAATTAAATGAGAGAAAATGGCATTTTAATGTTTTATTACATTTGTGCAGGATAATAACAATGCAGTAATTTATTATATGTTTAATTTGTCTAATCCAGTATGACTTTGTGTCTATGTGTGTATATGAAAAATTAATTTTGTTTAAATGAAGTAACTTTAAATATATGCCTTGCCTTATATTATGCTAATATATTGAAATAACTAAAATTATGTAATCGCTTCAATAAATTCATAACATTAACAAAAAAATTGAACAATTTATATGTACATAAATAGGAAATAATACCCTGTCAGCATTTTATTTATAAGTTATAAAGAAGGTAATGTATGAATGTTATTTAACTGTACGTATTTGTTGAATGATTAAATTATAATTTAAATTCAATAAATTATTAAATTTAAATTTTTCTTCATAATAAATAAAACAATATAGTCATATCAAATATAGATTGCAAGTGTACAAAATATAAATTATATTATGTTCAAATATTTTTACAGTTAATTAGAAAATAAATATCATTATAGCCAACACACTTTATAATATTTCATTTTTTCCATCAGTAAGACTCTATAATTCTATTTATTAACTCAGCTTTTCTTCCTGATTTAGATATTCCCATTGCTTCAGCGAAGTATTTTAATTGTTCAACAGTGCACTCATTCATCTGTAACAAGTAAATAATAAAAGTTTTATATTTAAACACATATATTATTTTAATGTCTTTCAAATAAAAAACTTTAATGAAATACTTCCAATAAATTAAATGAATATTTTTCAATAATAAAGTGAAGACAGACCTTGTTATTTTTCATAACATTTTCTAATTCTTGAAGAATTTCCTCTTTACTACATGTTTCAAAGCTTCTTTTAGTTCCTTTTTTTTTAACAGAAGTATTTGATTGTTGAGGATATAAAGTTATGTAAGTACTGAGAGGTTCTTTGATTTTTTCCCTCAAGTTTTCAAGATTAGGTTCTGAAAATTAATAAGTATAGATAAAATGGTGGGAATAAAATTATAAAGTGTCATCCTCGGAGTTTTATATAAAAATATGTGACGTATTTATTCTTCAACCACTCACCCAGTTAATAAAGGATGCATTTTTGTGAACAGAATTATCTGTCCTTTATTAACTGAGTAAGTGGTTGAAGAATTGAAGAATGAATACGCCAGTACTAACAAATTTTCTGGTAAAGAAAGGAACAGGGAGGGTGGGGGGGAGAGAAAGAGATACCTGTTTCATCAATCAAATTAGTTGGGTTTTCCTCTTCTAATGCTAAAGCTTGTATATTCGATAATTGAGCATGCAATTTTGGATTTTTAAATGAACATTCAGATAAATTCATTTTAATTCCATTCATCATTTTTCTCATTAAACAAACACGATTTTCGTCAACATAGTCATTGTTTTCATTTATTTTATAAGCATCCCATTCTTCAAAATTTCGTAATTGGCCTGAAATATAATATTAGTATTAATAATTCTCTTTAAAAATTATTTTTATTATATATAATAACAATTATTAATGTACCATAAAAAGGTATTTGATACATGTAAAATCCTCCTTTATTTTTGCAAGGAATAAGTGAAAATACTTTTGGATCAACCAACAGTCGTACAACACAAATCGCCATTACATTCAATTCAACGCAACGGTCTAATAATGCAGCAAAAAACATTTTCTGTTCTAAAATATAAGAAATTAATTATTTATCGATGTTGTCCATGTAATGTCCATTTAAATGAACGTTCCTTTGATCAAATATTCATTTAAATAAATTATCAAAAGAGAGTAAAAATTTATTATACATTATTTTATTGTACCTTTTGTGGAATTTTTTGCCCATGTAATGAAATATGGAGTTTTGTAATGCAACTCAGGTTTAATTTCAATACTGTGAAATCCTAAAACTTTTATTCCATTCGTAAATAACTTTGAAATCATTTTTCCAATGTGTCGTTTTTCAGACCATGAAAGCACCGCGGTTTCATTTCCATACTTAGAGCTTCTATAAATCACATCATCTCTTTCAACAAATTCTTGTTCATCATATGAATCCTAAAATACATGATAATATTTAAATTACAGATAATACTAAACTGTGAAAAAAGATGGCAAGTAATATTATATACAATATGATTTATTTCACTTTATAAATAAATCAAATTTATTCAACTTTATAGACATTATTATTGATATTATGATTATTGTTATTATCACAGTTTTAATACATTAACTAGCAAGGACTAGGCAAGGACAGAATTAGAGAAAACAAAGTTTATTGCTATAATTATTACTGAGTTCCTTTTCTTAGTTATTTTGACTAGACTGATAGTTCCAATGTTAACTCCGAATAACATGTTCGTACTTACATTATCCTCATTATCAGATTCCTTTTCCTTATAAGCAATCATACTATCAACTTCTTTGTTTGTTTTAGCATTAACTTTATAATTAATCAAATATTTCATTCTTCTGTAAAAAATATTTTTTCATTTTCCAAATCTTTTTTTTTAACCTTTAATTTTTGGTCAACAAAAATAAATAAATAATTCAGTTATGTAATGATCGACGTTTCAACATTTACTATAGTCATTCTAATTCTCAATCTCAAGATCATAATAGATGTTAAAAAATTTATTTTTATTTCTGAACCAATTGGTTAATGTGTTGTATAAATATGTTTATTTGTTTGTTTGTTGTCCAAATATTAATGATGGAAAAAAAAATTTGGAAAATAAATTATTAATAAACATTAAAGTGATTATATATTTTCATTTATTAAAATATTAACTTAATGCAATTATTTAAAATAAATTTGTTAAATAATTTACTTGACAATATTATGAATAAGCACAGGTATTCCAACTCCTTCTGTTAAGTACAATTTAACTTCTCTTAATATTCTTGCTGGCTTTTGTAAATCCAATGTAATTTGAGATAGTGATTTAGGTATTGTGATATTTGCATCAAAAATTAAACGTATATCTTTCCAAAAAAGTTCTTCATTCCAATTATTATTAAGACCTACTATATCAAACTCTAAATCCATTTCTTTCATGCTGTTTGCTTTTACTCTAATATCATGTCTAATTTTATCATTCCCAACAAATGGATTATCATTACAAGTAAAAAGAACAATTTTCTTGAAAATCATTGATTTAGTTATGGAAGATATTTTATTTGATGCATGCCGCATTGCATCAAGGATTGGGTATTTATTAACACTTTGAACAGGTAAACCAGTTTTTACTGAAAAATAAAATTCATGAAATTAGCATAAAAACATTACTTTGCTAAAGTAATGTTGATCACTTGATTTCAATTGTTCCTTCTTTCAAGAAAAGGGAGTTTAGGAGAGGCATTTTTTGAATAACTCTTGCTGAACCATCTACTATGGTTACACATTTTTCAAGTTGTTGGACATTAAAGAATTTAAATACTTATTGTATTTTTATAACCAGCAATAATAAGAGTTAGGATATAAGTTGTACACATGGTGTATTCAATTAGTGAATAGCTTCATGATTAAAAGTGCACTTAACTCTAAATTTAACTCTAAAACCTCTGGCTACAGTATCTTTTTACTCTGACCTTTGATTCTGACTCTAGCATGGATCCCCCCCCCCCCCACCAAGTGCCTGATTAATAAATATTCTTAAAGAATACTGTATTTTAGGATTTTGTTGTTGTATACTCAATAAATTATATGCCTACTAAATAACAGCTTTTGCCATGCCCATCAAAAACTATTGCAGATTAGAGGGTCAAATTATAATTATTCATTTTAAAATGTTTAATACTTTACTTACAAACAGCATGCATTTGTTTTGCCATTTGCATATTGACTTTTTGCAATTCATGAAATACCCACACATTTTCAATGAAAGGACTAGAATTATCTCTATTGCTTCCAAACACTATTAAACCCATGTAATCATCTGAATTCCAAAGACATTTTTGAATAAGAACATCATGATAAGCCTAAAACATTAATACCAAGATTCAATTTTTAAACATTTAGTTCTTACATGATTTTATTTGTAGTTAAGTGTAGTTAACTGATTAAACAAATAGATAAAGAACTTGAATAATTATATTATAATTAGAATATACATTACAATTACAATATAGATTATAAGTAAAACAAAGTTTTGAGTAAGATTTTGTAAGGTATAAAAACGTTTGAAGGTTTGTATATTTGTCTACTATTATGAAATCAGCTGAATTTATATACCCTTATCATAACTTTATATACACATAAATGTAACAAGAATTTAATATTATAATTCGTTCTTATTTTAATGACATTAACACAATCTTTTAGTGACACAATTTAAAATTTATGTGAATACATTTTGAACGCTTATTATTATTTATAATATAAAAGGATAAAATACCTTGATACAATCGTCAAAATACTTCATTTTAGATGCAGGATTAATCTCAAACATATTTGCTGATCCATCAATAATAAAATAAATACTGCACGTTGAACTATGTGGCAATGAATCTAAATACTGTAATCGATTTTTTAATGTTGTTTCCATATTAAATTGATTTAATTGCGCAATTCAAAAATTTGTCAACTTTCGAAGAGAAGCAAATTTATTATCTAAATATTATATAAAATAATAATAATATTATCAAATTTTAATAATTCTGTTTGTTTGACAAAATAAGAAATTATGCCCAATTAATTTATTGATAATAATTTTTATCGTGATGAAATTCTCAAACAATGCATTTGATAACAGTCAAACAGTTTCAATATTTCAATGAAACTTGTCAAAACCTGTTAGAGCCGTATTCACACATCGACACACGCACACGACCACGCACACCATTATTTGTAGGTTGGCAATGCTACATCATACATATGGCGCTTTCGAGAACAATTCAGCTTCAGGCGGAATGAAGTTTCTCACTTGTTCTAACTATTACCATGCTTCGGGGGAGAAAAGGATAAAAACTTCATTCCGCCTGAAGCTGAATCGTTCTCGAAAGCGCCAATACACCCAGTTCGATTGAAAGCTCGCCCCCCCCAGATCACTAGTTAAAAAGATTTATGTTGGTATTACTTATACCATGATAGTAAAGTTCGGAAAGTCATCTTGCATCCTTATTGTAATAAGACAGATTCCGGAATCATGTGTTCTAAAACTCATGTAGTTTCATAATAATGAAGACGGATTTAATTTATTTAAAGATTTATCTGCTTTCAAATAATACTGTTGACCAAGTGGTGCGTTCTCCTGACTTAAAATAGTAGATAAGTTTGTGTAAGTTACTAAATGTGAAATATTGGACAAATCAACTTTGTTTTAGAACACATGATTCCGGAATCGAGCACTCAAAGAACGCACTTCCGGCGCTAGCATCGCTCACGAATAAGAATATATTTAGTTCTGACTTCCATCATTTCGTGTTCATTATTTGAGCTTCACTCATTGTGAAACATTGAATTTCTCGACGAGAAAACATCGCGTTATTTTGTGCGTTGCATGTCGGAACGTATTTGTATGTGGGGTATCCGTGTACTGTTTTTCGATATTAAATAAAATCTGAATGTAATATTATATACAGTGCAAATTATACACGAGTAAATTATATCAATCAAAATGACGACGCCTGATTCAAAAGCTCCCGTTCGGCTTGTGAAACGTGTGCAGTTTGGCATTTTATCACCTGATGAAATTGTAAGTTATTTCAATCGTATATACAACTTCATTAAAAAATATTCTTCTTATGCGATTATTGTGATTTGTTTGATATCTTTATTCGAATGTTTTCTAAATTCATAATAAATGAATTGTAAATAAATTGTTAAAGTTTTAACCAAATGTAGTTTTATAGTTTATGTAATTTAAACACACGCAATTTATATTATTATTATTATTATTTGTCTATATACTTCAACTACTACTTTTCGCGATATTTTTTTATATTTTTTAGTAATAATGCCCATCATTAATTACAGCCGGTTATACGTTTTTAAGTAGATAAATTTGTAACCAAAAATATTTATTGGTTTCTTCTACCATATTTCATATTATTTGTTTGTCAACTTTTATCCTCAAATAATTTAACATTGGAGGGTATAGTGATAATATGTTACTTATTACAGATGATTCAAATAGAAATTTACTTTTTTTAATAAACAAGCTAACTCATGAATATATGAATTTTTAATTGGCTTTAATTGAGTTTTGATTATCCCTAATCATTATTAAAAATAATGTTCAACGTTTCAATTTGTTTACCTATTATTATCAATTAGATCATGTTTTTTCATCATAAGGAAAAATAAAAAAGAATATATTAATAATGAGTAACGATTTTATATTTCTTCTTTTATTTTGTTAAGATTGTATTATAACATAGGGAAAAAATATTTACTTTGGTAGATGAATTTGTCTTGGAGTTTTTAATTAATTTAGTAAGATTTCATATTATTTGGAGAAGGATATATATATATTAAATTAAATAAAATGAATATTTAAACTTTACATAAATACGTTTTTAAGTAGATAAATTTGTAACTAAAAATATTCATTGGTTTCTTCTACCATATTTCATATTATTTGTTTGTCAACTTTTATCCTCAAATAATTTAACATTGGAGGGTATAGTGATAATATTTTACTTATTACAGATGATTCAAATAGAAATTTACTTTTTTTAATAAACAAGCTAACTCATGAATATATGAATTTTTAATTGGCTTTAATTGAGTTATGATTAACCCTAATCTTTAATAAAAATAATGTTCAACGTTTCAAATTGTTTACCTATTATTATCAATTAGGTCATGTTTTTTCATCATAAAGAAAAATAAAAAAGAATATATTAATAATGAGTAACGATTTTATATTTCTTTTTTTATTTTGTTAAGATTGTATTATAACATAGGGAAAAATATTTACTTTGGTAGATGAATTTGTCTTGGAGTTTTTAATTAATTTAGTAAGATTTCATATTATTTGGAGAAGGATATATATATATATATATATTAAATTAAATAAAATGAATATTTAAACTTTACATAAACACGTTTTTAAGTAGATAAATTTCTAACCAAAAATGTTCATTGGTTCCTTCTATCATATTTAATTTTGTTTGTATGTAAACTTTTAACATCAAATAATTTAATATTGAAGAATTTAGTGATAGTTTTACATCCAAGATTTACACCCAACAATTTTTGTCAAGTGCCAATGAATAGCAGATGTATATATTCGCAATTATAGAATTAATGGCTGATAAGAGCCTTTGATTACTTCTTGTGGCCAAAAACAAACAACAACAACGTTTTCGCAAATATGATTTATTTTGGAAAAAAATTACCTACAATATTTACAATAATAATGTATAATCGATGTGAATAACGTTTTGTTTTTTGGTTACACTTAAACTCATTAGTAAGGCTAGTGTAACCAATGTCATATAGGCTATATTATTCCTTGACATTTGTTAGCATCCTCTTGATTACACTCGACGCTCCCATTTTCCACGTGTTCGAGACCGGAAACGCTCCCATTTTCAGCATGGCGCAATTGCGCATGTGTTTAGCGCATGTATATTTTCATTGGTTATTTCTATTCGGTTGTTTCGGTTGTAACCTGCCTTAAACTGTATACAATTATTAATGAATTAATCAAGTTTAAATTTCCCGCCATCAATATTCAGTTATTATTGGTTAAACAGCGAACCGAATATAGCATTTCAATAACGAAACAAATGGAACATTTCCGCTGAAAATGGGAGCACGTTGAAAATGAGAAGGTGGAAAATGGGAGCGTCGAGTGTATTGTGTTTTCAAGATAATCTGCTGTTACATCTCTCTTTATATCGCAATATATTTATTAAATTTGTAAAATTAAAATTATAATCTGACAAACAAAGTACACTATACTTCCACACATATGCTTATTGCTTATTTTCTCTTTCATACATTTGCTTATTATTATGAAAAAAAGAAAATTAGCAATGAAAATATAATTACAAATTAATTTCTTTCAGACTCGTATGTCCGTTACGGAGGGTGGCATACGCTTTCCAGAAACGATGGAAGGTGGCCGTCCTAAGTTGGGAGGTCTTATGGATCCTCGTCAAGGAGTTATCGATAGGAACTCTCGTTGTCAAACATGTGCTGGTACTATGACTGAATGTCCTGGACATTTTGGACATTTAGTCTTAGCAAAACCTGTATTTCACATTGGTTTTTTAACCAAAACGATCAAATTATTGAGATGTGTCTGCTTTTACTGTTCAAAGCTTTTGGTCAGCCCTGTAAGTATATTTAATTTTTCTTTATATAATATTATAGAAATAATTTCTTTATTTAAAGTTATATAAAACATACATTGCATTGAAAACATAATAAATTTCCAATAATATTTAATTTTAGCACAATCCTAAAATAAAAGAAATTGTCATGAAAACAAAAGGGCAACCACGCAAGCGTCTTACTTT
Organism: Leptoteleia sp. ZL-2020; assembly: GCA_022817305.1. Lineage (NCBI taxonomy): Eukaryota > Metazoa > Arthropoda > Insecta > Hymenoptera > Scelionidae > Leptoteleia > Leptoteleia sp. ZL-2020. The sequence goes on along the minus strand of JABFPN010000044.1, from coordinate 39,113 downwards.
TATATATGATTTGTGCAAAAGTAAAAATATTTGCGAGGGTGGTGATGAGATGGACATAAACAAGGATGGTCCAGAGCCAAACTCGGAGAAAAAGCCAGGACATGGTGGTTGTGGAAGGTATCAGCCCAATTTAAAACGTGTTGGATTGGATGTGTTTGCTGAATGGAAAAACATAAACGAAGATATGCAGGAAAAAAAATGTGCCCTTACTGCTGAAAGGGCAAGAGAAATTCTTAAACATATCTCAGATGAAGAATCATTCATTCTTGGAATGGATCCAAAATTTGCACGACCTGATTGGATGATTGTTACAGTGTTACCTGTTCCTCCATTAGCAGTTAGGCCAGCCGTTATAATGTATGGATCGGCAAAAAATCAAGATGATCTGACTCACAAACTGTCAGACATTATTAAAGCCAATAATGAATTGCAAAAAAATGAGCAGGCAGGTTCTGCGGCTCATATTATTGCTGAAAATATTAAAATGTTACAATACCATGTGGCCACGCTTATAGACAATGATATACCAGGAATACCAAGAGCTTTACAAAAATCTGGAAAACCACTGAAAGCAATTAAAGCACGACTTAAAGGCAAAGAAGGTCGTATCAGAGGTAATCTTATGGGCAAACGTGTTGATTTTTCAGCACGTACCGTTATTACACCGGATCCGAATTTACGAATTGATCAAGTCGGAGTTCCAAGAAGTATTGCTCAAAATTTAACATTTCCCGAAATTGTAACTGCGTTCAATATTGATAAGATGCAAGAACTTGTACGCAGAGGTAACTCACAATACCCTGGAGCAAAGTACATCATTCGTGACAATGGTGATCGCATAGATTTGAGGCAAGTATTTATATATCAAGTATTAACAAGTTATTTTGTATTTCAAGAAAAATTATTTCAGTAGAAAGAATATACACATATATATACATATTTGTCTGTTGTCCAAAAAATGGTTGTAAAATAGACTTGAATTAAAATATTTATAACTAGTAACAGATGTTAATGAAACTAATTAATTTTGAATTAATTTAAACTTTTGTAATGTTTGTCTACAGATTTCATCCGAACCCGTCAGATTTGCATTTACAATGTGGATATCGTGTAGAACGTCATATAAGAGATGGGGACTTAGTCATTTTCAATCGACAACCAACATTACACAAAATGAGTATGATGGGTCACAGAGTCAAAGTATTGCCTTGGAGTACATTTCGTATGAATCTTAGTTGTACGTCTCCGTACAATGCCGATTTTGATGGAGATGAAATGAATTTACATGTTCCACAATCTATGGAAACCAGAGCCGAAGTTGAAAATATCCATATAACGCCACGTCAAATCATCACTCCTCAAGCCAATAAACCAGTCATGGGTATTGTACAGGATACTCTTACAGCTGTCCGTAAAATGACCAAGCGTGATGTTTTCATTGAAAAAGAACAAATTATGAATATCCTCATGTTTTTACCAAGCTGGGATGGAAAAATGCCTCATCCATGTATTTTGAAACCTAAACCACTCTGGACTGGAAAACAGATATTTTCCCTTATCATTCCAGGCAATGTAAACATGATTCGCACTCACAGTACCCACCCTGATGATGAAGACGATGGCCCTTACAAATGGATATCTCCAGGAGATACAAAGGTCATGGTAGAACATGGCGAATTAATTATGGGTATTTTGTGCAAAAAAACCCTTGGTACTTCAGCAGGATCTTTATTGCACATTTGTATGTTAGAATTAGGACACGATATTTGCGGCAAATTTTATGGTAACATTCAAACTGTGATCAATAATTGGTTGTTATTAGAGGGTCACTCAATTGGTATCGGAGATACCATTGCTGATCCCCAGACATATAATGAAATTCAAAGAGCTATTCGTAAAGCTAAGGAAGATGTAATAGATGTTATTCAAAAAGCTCACAATATGGAATTAGAGCCAACACCTGGTAATACGCTGAGACAAACATTCGAAAATCAAGTGAATCGAATTTTGAATGATGCTCGTGACAAAACTGGAGGTTCAGCTAAAAAATCTTTAACTGAATATAATAACCTGAAGGCTATGGTAGTTTCAGGTTCAAAAGGATCTAATATTAACATTTCTCAAGTTATCGCTTGTGTAGGCCAACAAAACGTTGAAGGTAATTTTATAACTGAATCTGAAATTATACTTAAAACTTGTGTTTTGTAATGAGGAATAAATATTCTTTAATGTTTCAATCTTAAAATAATAATTATGCTTATATTTAATCATTTTTTCAGGCAAACGTATACCATTCGGATTTCGTAAGCGCACACTACCACATTTTATTAAAGACGATTATGGTCCCGAATCTCGTGGTTTTGTTGAAAATTCATATCTTGCTGGTTTAACCCCATCTGAATTTTATTTTCATGCCATGGGAGGTCGTGAAGGTCTTATTGATACTGCTGTAAAAACTGCAGAAACTGGTTATATTCAACGTCGTCTAATAAAGGCTATGGAATCTGTAATGGTTATTTATGATGGCACTGTTCGTAATTCTGTAGGACAGCTTATTCAATTACGTTACGGCGAAGATGGATTATGCGGAGAAACCGTTGAGTTCCAAAATTTGCCCACAATCAAACTCAGCAACAAAGCATTTGAGAAGAAATTTAAATTTGATCCCGCAAATGAGCGTTATTTGAGCCGCATATTTAACGAACAAGTTCTTCGTGAAATGATGGGCTCAGGTGAAGTTATTCCAGAACTTGAACGAGAATGGGATCAGCTAACTAGAGATCGCGCAACTTTAAGAGAAATCTTTCCAAGTGGTGAATCAAAAGTTGTTTTACCGTGTAACCTGCAGCGAATGATTTGGAATGCGCAGAAAATTTTCCACATTAATAAACGTGTACCTACCGATCTAAGTCCAATAAAGATTATCCAAGGAGTAAAAGAACTGCTTGACAAATGTGTGATTGTAGCGGGCGAAGATAGACTTAGCAAACAAGCCAATGAAAATGCAACTTTATTATTCCAGTGCCTCGTTCGATCCACACTTTGCACTAAACTGGTTTCTGAAGATTTCAGGTAACTACCATTCATTTTATACTATTAGAATAAGTGTCGCCTACCCTACGAACAAGCTACCTTTGAAAATTTGTTTTTTAATTTATTAAAATTCACGTTGAGCTTTACTTTTTAAAAATGACTAGAATAAATGTTGCGTACCCTACATTTATTGTACTTTATGAAAGCGATTATAAAATTTATTTCAAATGAAAAAAAATAATTCTTTAATTGTTTCAGATTGACAAGCGAAGCTTTTGAGTGGTTGATTGGTGAAATTGAAACAAGATTTAAACAAGCTCAAGTGGCACCTGGCGAAATGGTAGGCGCTTTAGCTGCACAATCTCTTGGTGAACCTGCTACTCAGATGACCTTAAACACTTTCCACTTTGCTGGAGTATCTTCTAAAAATGTAACCCTCGGTGTACCAAGATTGAAGGAAATCATTAATATCAGTAAAAAGCCAAAAGCTCCTTCGCTAACAGTCTTTTTGACTGGTGCAGCGGCACGAGACGCGGAAAAGGCTAAAAATGTATTGTGCCGCTTGGAACATACAACCCTCAGAAAAGTCACAGCAAATACAGCTATTTATTACGACCCTGATCCATTAAATACTGTTATCGCTGAAGATCATGAATTTGTTAACGATTATTATGAGATGCCTGATGTCGATCCAACTAAAATTTCACCATGGTTATTGCGAATTGAACTCGATCGCAAGAGAATGACTGATAAAAAATTGACTATGGAACAAATTGCTGAAAAAATCAACGCAGGTTTTGGCGACGATTTGAATTGTATCTTCACCGATGACAATGCTGAGAAACTTGTTCTTCGCATTAGAATCATGAACAGTGAAGACAATAAATTTGCTAGTGCCGAAACTGAACAGGATACAGTCGACAAAATGGATGATGATATGTTCTTAAGATGTATTGAGGCTAATATGTTAAGTGATATGACGTTACAAGGAATTGATGCGATTGGCAAAGTATATATGCATTTACCACAGACTGACTCGAAGAAGCGTATAATTGTAACAGAAACTGGTGAATTTAAAGCAATAGCTGAATGGTTGTTGGAAACGGATGGTACAAGTTTAATGAAGGTTTTAAGTGAAAGAGATGTCGATCCCGTAAGAACATTTAGTAACGATATTTGTGAAATTTTTGAAGTATTAGGAATTGAGGCTGTCAGAAAATCTGTTGAGAAGGAGATGAACGCTGTGTTACAATTTTATGGCTTGTACGTAAATTACAGACATCTAGCTTTGCTTTGTGACGTAATGACAGCTAAAGGTCACCTTATGGCTATTACTCGTCACGGTATAAACCGACAAGACACAGGCGCTCTTATGAGGTAAATTTAACATTTTCATTGTTTGTGTCCGCTTTTTCACCTTTTAAGTTTAACACAAAGTTGACCTCTTATGTTTATTTTGCAGATGTTCTTTTGAAGAAACAGTAGATGTATTATTAGATGCGGCATCTCATGCAGAAAGTGATCCTATGAGAGGCGTTTCAGAAAATATTATTTTAGGGCAGTTACCTCGTATTGGTACTGGTACGTATTATATCCATAGATACTCAGTTTTCCAATTATCAATAAAATTATTAATAACTGTTGAATTTTAATTGAATTTTAATTGAATTTTATTTATTTAACGCCATTTTTAAAATTTTTTTTTTTAATAATTTGATATTTTTTTATTGTATATTAAATGCAGTTACTTTAATTGCTGCTTTTGTCAAACTTTGATAGCACCTTTTTTATATTAAGATAAATTTAAAAAAATCCTAATGTTAAATAGTTTGATTTTTTAATTAATTAAATTAATTTTTTAGGCTGTTTCGATTTACTTTTGGATGCTGAAAAATGTAAATTTGGAATTGATATGCCAATGGCGATGGGTGCTAATATAATGGGTGGTTCGGGAATGATTTTTGGAAATGCAGTGACTCCCAGCATGAGTCCAAGACTAACTCCTTGGTTAGGAAGTGGAACTCCTTATGCATCAAGCATGTCACCAGGTATGATTCGTATATTCAAATTGTGTATATTTGTATATTTATATAGTTTTATCAGAAATTACATTTTAATAATTCATTCAACATTTCTGACCATAATCACATTTTAATATGGTTCTTAATGTTTTTAATTTAATCACAATTACAGTTGTCTAAATTTTTCTGTGATAATTATATATTCTTAAAATAATAACTTTTCTATACGCATGTGTGCATGTTTTAATTAATTTCGATGTTATTATAGGCCTTTCATCATTGTTGTCGCCTGGAAATGCTTGCTTTTCACCATCTGGAGCATCTGATTCATCAGGATTATCACCAATATATTCACCTTATTCACCGCAACCTGGCAGTCCTGGAAGTCCAGGTCCATCGATGAGTCCATATCCGATGTCACCCGTTGGAAGAGCATCGCCAAGTTATTCGCCAACATCTCCAGCTTATCTTCCTGGATCGCCAAATATGACTCCATCTAGTCCAAATTATTCACCAACAAGTCCTACTTATTCACCTACAAGTCCAAATTATTCGCCTACCAGTCCTAGTTACTCTCCGACGAGTCCAAGTTATTCACCAACGAGTCCCAGCTATTCACCAACAAGTCCAAGTTATTCACCAACGAGTCCCAGCTATTCACCAACAAGTCCGAGCTATTCGCCAACGAGTCCGAGCTATTCGCCAACAAGTCCGAGCTATTCTCCAACGAGTCCGAGTTATTCACCAACGAGTCCAAGTTATTCTCCTACAAGTCCCAGCTATTCACCAACGAGTCCCAGCTATTCACCAACAAGTCCGAGCTATTCACCAACAAGTCCGAGCTATTCTCCAACAAGTCCGAGCTATTCTCCAACGAGCCCCAGTTATTCTCCAAGTTCACCAAATTATACTCCGGCAAGTCCGAGTTACTCACCAACAAGTCCAAGTTACTCTCCAAGCTCGCCGCAATACTCGCCTGCCAGTCCCAGCTATTCGCCAAGCAGCCCAAAATATTCACCCACAAGCCCAAGTTATTCACCGACATCACCATCGTTTGCTGGTACTTCGCCACAATACACGCCTGCCAGCCCAACTTATTCACCAACAAGTCCTACTTATTCACCAACAAGTCCTTCTTACTCACCTAGTAGTCCGCAACATGGTGGTGGAAGTACTAAGTATTCACCAAGTAGTCCGAATTACTCGCCAACAAGTCCTACTTATTCTCCAAGTAGTCCACAATATTCACCCTCAAGTACCAAGTATTCACCTACAAGTCCTACCTACACACCAACAAGTCCAAATTATTCGCCAACAAGTCCAACGTACTCACCTCCAGTGCCTGGGTACTCACCCACAAGTCCAACATATTCCCCTGCCTCACCGGCATATGAAACTGATGATAATTCGGAAAATTGAGAGGGATCTTAAGATTTGTTTTATCTGTTATTTTGCGTGCATTAGTATTTATTTTTTTTATTTATACTTACGATATTTTGCTGACACGAATTCAAACTTTAAATGGCACTGTCGATCGAGAAAAATATCATAAGAATAACATTTTTATAATAACAATTAACCTTTACGATATATTTTTAAATTTACATATTCACAGAACTGTATTTTTTTACAACAATAATCTAGTTGTATCTTTTTATGAGTTCATTCCCACTCTAATATGTTAAATGCGTTATTAGGGTTATATATACTTTTAGGTTATTTAATATATAACTTGGATATTGCTAATAATATAATTAAAAGTTTTTCATTCATACTTTTATTTTAATTGAATGAACTATGTAAGTTTATTCAACTCTGAATAACTTTTCAACAATATATCACATTTACAAATTATATCTATGAAATTTTCATGTTTCTTTGTTACTTGATTATAATTTTATTATTAATGCAAAATTCCAATGTTTCATATATTAAATAATCTATGATTTAATCATAACGATGTAAATATTACATTATGTATCTGATGGTTTTTAATAAAAATGCTACGTAGTATTAAACATTGTATTTATTAATTCTTCACTAAATTTGATAAGAAATTGTTAAAAAATATTTATTATTAAATATGAATAATTATAAGGAAACTTACTTGACTTATTGATGATTTTACATGTTTTTTATGAGAAATTTATTTTTCATATTACAGGGAATATTTTTTAAAGATAAATTTTGGGCAAAGATGAGTTCACTGTTTTTCTATTTTCTCGAGGTAATTCTATTTAATTTCATAATATAATTATTAATTAATTCTATTCTTTTTAAGTTTTTTATTTAAGAAAATTTGTATGTTTCATTTAATGTACTCATAAATGATATGTTATGTATTATACAATTTTCAAATATTTATCTTCTTGCTGGTGATCATACTTTCTAATGGCATTTACATCTTATTTAATCAAAATATTCCCCTAGATATGGAATCTATAATGTAAATCCTAGATGCTACAAGTTTAATGCGATTCATGATGCTCAAAATCCCTAACTTAGTGTTGTGTTTTATTGAATTTATCATTATTTTTTTACAGAAAAAACACAGTATAGTTTTTAATTACTTTATTCATGAATACAAACTTGATATTAGAAATTCGGATATAATTTTTTATGAAAATTTAAATATTTTAACATACATATAACTTAGCGAAAGAGCTTTAAGCATGTTAGATATATTATAATTTGCAATTCTTTCGTAGATCTATTACTAAATAAATCTCTCCATTATTTGGATCCCTTACACTTAGAAAAACATTAATATTTTAAAGATGGTACAGCATAAATTTTTGCATTATTTATATACAAAAATGGCATATCTCTGTCTAATTACAATTACAACTATGATACAATCAATTGCTTTTGTGCCATAATTATTGAATAGAAGAGTAATTATGGAGTTGATCTTTTTACATAGTATTTCTAGATATTTGCACAAGCCAGTTTTATTAATGAAAATTGTTTTCTTGAAAATGTACTCATTATTTGAATTTGAGTACAAATATCAGTTATAGAGAAAAGTTTTTTACATCGTTTATATAATTACATTTAATCATTATCATGAGATATAACATTTATTAACCTTTATAGATGTAATGTATAAATATTTAGTTAAACAATAATAAAACAAAAAAATATTTAAGTAGAGATTTAATTTCATTGTTTAGGCATTTATTTATTTATAAATAAATTATGTAAAATATATTATATGTAAAAAGTGATAAACTGAAAACATTGTTTAAATGACACAAATTATTGCATAATTATATAAATTAAAATAAGTAAATTATATATTAACATATAAATTTTACAAAAAGGATGAATGCTTGTCATTATACAAAATATTTCACTCTGTTTACAAGTACAACAAAGTTTACATATTAATCAACTTTTGCTGTTGTCTTTGCTGGATTGTCAAGGTAAGCTTTATATATAAAAGCCCCTAAAGCTACATGTAATACTATCACTGCAAAACCTGCTGAACAGACATTACTTGTAATAGTGTTTAATCCCAAAATTCCTGCAATAAAGTAGACAATTTTATAATTTGTAAAACAATAAAACTGAGTGTCTCTGAAAATGTTACAAATTTAACACATTTCTCCTTACCATCAAAAAAAATAAATTTACTAATAAAAAAACACAGCACTGGTAAAACTATGATCACTATACTGTGATAAAATACTGTTTTAAACGCTTGTAACTCAGCAGGCTCCTAAAAAAAAGATGATATATACAATTTTGAGAAAAGGCTTCGTAAAATTACTTTCATTTAATAAATCTAAATCTAAATAGTAATTTCACTCACTTTTTTATCAGACATTGTCGACATGTTTATTGGTAATGTAAAAGTTTTTTTTGCAGCAATTAGAAAAATAACCTATTTTAAAATATAAATAATTACTAGGATGATGTATCTATTTGAAATAAAGCTTGTTGTTTAAATAGTTATTTAGTTAGAACTTAAAGTTAGATTGTGCAAAAAATGCACAAAATTACTTGCTTCTTTTTAATTCAATATTATTTTTTACAGTTAACTTTACACTAATGTTAATATATAATATTAATTTTTACATTGAAAAATGCGTTCTATAACTCGAGTAATGTGTACTAGTCCAAATAATTCGTCAATCCCCGTAGATAACTTGTGAACGTAGCTGTAATTATGAGTGGGTAAGAGGATGCCAACTATTAATGAGCAAGGGGTAATGAATGAAATGGACTGATGGCGTATTCGGAAAGTGACATTATAATATCTTGTGAGGTTTGAAAGAGAGAAGTAAAACGTGAATAATAATATTTTCTGAAATCTTTTCCAAATACGCCATGGGAGTACAATAGACTTTTATCCTTGTTATCACTATATATGTTTCTCTTAGTACGAGATGGCAGCACTGAACGATGTTGGGATTTTTTTGTTTGTAATTCACTAATGTTTAAGTATCGGTATGATCTACAATTATGAATTGTGTATAACAGTTCTGCTTAGAATTTTATTTTTATCCGAGTAGTGTATTTGTTGTGTATACAGGAGATTTAATTATCATTATTCAAAATGCCTTCATATAAGATACATAATGTAAAATTTTACAATCTAAAAGCTCGATCAGTGACATGTTTGGCTCTTAATGAAGAATGCGGTAAATTGGCGCTTTCGAGGTTAGTAACTCAGTAACACGTGTTTTATATCGTTTTAAAATTGAAATTTGACGTTTCATTAAAACTATTATTTATTTTTCAATGTTTTACTTAAATTAATTGCTTATAATTATATGTTAAAAAATAATACTTCAATTTTGGTCACAAGTATTTTCAAACTAATTTGTAAACAGGTAAATGTCTTTATTCATCTACAATAATAAACAATAATAAAAATGATAAAAATAATAAAATGTATTTCTTTAAGTTAAATATATATATAATATTGTATATTTAAACTATTATTAATATTATATTTTATGAAACATTATCATTACTGGTATATTATATTTTACGAAAACTAATTTTTGTTGAATCATTAAATATATAACTTTGTTTACAGGTGTGACAATTCTGTAGAAATATGGAATATAAAGGATTGTGCATTTATAGAAAAAGTTATACCCAGTAAAAATTCCATAGAATCTTTATTATGGATTGATTCTAGACTTTATTCCTGTGGTTTTGCTGGAATGATCATTGAATACAATTTATCAGATTTAAAGATAAAAAATCAATATCCTTTGACCGGTGGTGCTGCTTGGTGTATGGATTTAAATGCTGAAAAAACTAAGCTTGCAGTTGGCACAGAAGATGGATACATAAATACATTTTTTATAGATGTGGATAATTTAGTTTATGAGCGGATTTTTGATAAACAAGAAGGTCGCATTCTTTGTATAAAATGGGATAATACTGGAAAAATGATTTTCACAGGATCTACAAATAATTTAAGAATATGGAATTCAATTACTGGCCATGCTATTCACAGGTTTGCATTACAAATAAAAATTATATTTATTATTACAGTGTATATATTTGCACACCACTGTGCGTGTTTTTACTCGATTTGCTTATAAACGATAACTTTCATATTTAACTATTTTGAAAACATTCTCAAAATCGCAAAAGGTCATCATCGCAAAAGATCATCATGTGCTATACATATCTTAAACAGAGAATAATTAATAATGTATATTTTTTAGTTTCATATTACATGATTTTGTGCAATTTAAATTTCTTGAGAAAATTTTTATTATTTCAAATAAATATATTTATCTTATGATAAAATAACAATGCTTTATTATTAAATTTATAATTTATTTGTTGTTTCATAATGTAAGATAATCACTCCTCATGAATGAAAAATCATTTTTATTATATATAATTGCTTCGCGTATTTTTTAAAGATGATAAAAAAATAAATTCAAAATGTTAAATATTATTTTTTGAGAACTCTAAAGTTTCTATCACTTCATATTTTCTTTGTTTTTTTTTACAGGATGACAACATCAAATCATTCAGACAAACAAAAGACAATTGTCTGGTGTTTATCAGTGACAGATGATAATACTTTGGTTTCAGGAGATTCAAGAGGTGTTTTGTCTTTCTGGGACACAGCTTCAGGTACATTAATTGAGTCGCATCAGTCCCATAAAGCAGATATTTTTTCACTAGCCATATCGAAAGATCGCAACACAATATTCTGTGCTGGTGTTGACTTTAATATTAGAATGTTTTCGAAGCTTAGTAAAAAATGCCCAGATAAAGCACAATGGATAAGAGGCGTGGACAGATGTTTCCACAAGCATGATGTGCGAGCTATGGTTCACTATAAAGGCAAACTATTTTCTGCTGGTATGGAAGGTATTTTGGCTATTTCAAGCTATCCACCAAAACACCTTACCAAACACCCACCATTGCTGCCATCTCCTTGTGTACAAGTTTGTAAAAAAGCAAGGTAATTTATTTTTAATTGGCTAATGCCCAGTACATCACTAGGGGATGTGACAACATAAAATTTCAATAAGGTATATCTGGATAACGTGTGGTACATTATTTAGTGATGTACCACTGCATCATCCAATAACGGGCTGGACATTAGATACATTGAAGAATTCCATTAAATTTATATTTAAATAAATATTTGTCATTTTCGTATATGTATAATTATAATGTAACGTTGTGAATATAATTTAATATAACTGTTATCTATAATATAGTTTGATATAATATATTATACCTTATTCGCCAAAATTAAACTTTCTATTTTATTAAAATCATTTTTTAAATTTAATTATTCATTATAAAAATTTAACTTTGTAAAATATATGGTGCTTTTGAATATATATATATATATATATATATATATATAAATATTTCTAGATATATCCTGTTGCAGTATGCCAATTACCTTGAAATTTGGAGATTAGGCTCACCATTAGAAGATAATAATAATGAAAAATCAGATTTATATCAATTAAAAGACGAACCATTGCAACTTTTGCAATTGAGAGCTAAAGAAGACGAGACAATTATTTCCTGTGCCATAAGCCGCAATGGCAAAATTATAGTTTATTCTACAGACACTCGTGTTCGAATATTTGATTTTAATTTTAATGATGGTGAAGCTACTTTAACTCGAAGTGAAACTAAATTACCTTTCACACGGATTCAAAAGTGTTTATTCAGTCCTAAATCAAAATTCTTTCTAGCTATGAATAGTGTCAATGGTGCAACAAAAATTACAATATTTAAAGTAAAAAAAAATGACTTCATCCTGATGGGAGAGTTTAGTACAGATCAAGAGAAATTACGTGATGTTAACTTAGTTTGTTTTTCTCCCGATAATAAATATCTTGTTTGTTCAGATTGTGAAAGCAATATTGCTATTTACAGTATAGCAGAAGATTTTGATTTAGAGACAATGAAAAGGTGGTGTTTACCTAAATATCATAGTACTCCAACGGCAATGGCAATACAGGACAATACTTTGAATTTAATTGTTGCATATTCTGATCACAAAGTGAGTAGTTTGTTCTTCTTACATTCATTTAATTAAAGTTGTTGATATAAATAAAGAAGCATAGTAATGGAATACTTTTTAGTTAATAATTTTTTAAGTCAATCTTCTGTTTTCAAAATTATTAACATTATTTTTGAGTAATAGGATAATCACTATTAAAAATAGGAATAAAATGAATTTAGAAATCAGTGTTTATGACAAATAAAAACGAAAAATTTATTTCAGTCAACATTTTAAAATATTTAGTATATATATTTCTTTGTTTAATCATATAGGTGATGGAGTATAACATTCCTAAAAGATGTTACACTGAATTTTCAAATGATCTGCACAATTTTCTTCCATCTGATTGGTATTTATGGTCACTTCCTGTAAGGAATGTGACATTCGATCCCAATAATGAAAATATCATTGTTATGCACGATCGTGCTTCCATATTTATAATCAACAAAGAAGGTGAACTTTCTCTTGAAAATAGTAAAGTTCCAAAACTAGAAAACGATGATTCTAGAGAAGATAGTAGTCATGGTTCGAGTAATCAATCCCATATAGCTTTCCGAGTTATCCATGAAAGAAAAGAAAAGGATAAGAAATATGAGGTATTTATACATTTTGTGAACATTAAACTAAATTATATTAAATTTGGAATCTAAATTTAATTATATTTAATTATATTTAAAAAATAAAATAAATAATAGTATTTATTTAATTAATAATAAATATAAATCTAACGAGAAATGTTATTTTCTTTTTTAGTATCTCGTACATCTGGATTGGTTAAATAATGAAGAATTAGTTGCTGTTGAAGTAAACGAAGAAACATTAAAACCACATATACCAGTATTTAGGCAAAAATTATTTGGAATGTAGATATTAATTGTTTAATAAATGTATATATTTTTTAATTTTATTCAACTCTTCAAGATATATTTATTTTAAACCTCGAAATTGGTATTTCTAGGAATAGTGATTTGTTTAATTAACATTAAAACAATATTGTTTTTGAAACACTGATACCTAAGAGAAACTTACTGGCATTAAAGATATCTTAAAATATATTTAATTCCAATATAAAATCCGAAATTGGAAGGAACAGGCCGATTCTCTTATATTTTATATAAATTAAAAAAATGTTATGATTTAATTCGTAGTTAAGGTGATGTTCAAAGCATAATGACCAGGCCGCCATTATAATAAAAAGACACTAACTCCGTGAGAGCAGACCTTGAATATCACCTTAAGGTAATGCAGTAAGTCTGCTGCCACGGAGTTATTAACACCTAAAAAACGCGGTCCCTAAATTTGCTTGAAACTAATGATAAAAATTCAGTTACATCATTGTTAAATAATCTCCCAGATTGAGAAAATGTGCTAAATCAACAACATCAATTAATTCTCATTCATTTTAATAAAAACGAATAACACCCTAATCTAGTAATTAACGCTTACGGCATCATCTTAACATGCTTTAGTGGAGAAAAAGACCAAAGTCTAGGGAATATTTTCCCAGAATGCTATTCGAACACGCCAATAGAGATGAAAAGCTTGCTAAACAATCACCAAGGTAATCAGGTTTATTGGCAACACTGTACATTTGTAGCGTATGACGGCGCCGAAGACGGAACATTAGAGTTATGAACCGATGATATCCAATCACTGTTCACATTGACACACCCTTTAAATGTTAATTTTTATTGCCGAATTAAAGTGTATGATAAACATAAAACTTGCTCTTTGGGCTCGATATCACAGTGTTATTTCTATACATACATTGTAACATTTGTAATATATTATTTTCTATAAAAACTTTGTTTTACGTCGATACGGATTGTGATTAACTGAAAAGGGCGAACACCATGGTAAGTTGAGGTTTTTTCGATACCTCGTAAAATAAATTGAATTTACAGTGAAGTGATTATCTAAGAATGATTATTGAGAGTCAGAAGTTGATTGAACCAGCTTATGAAATTCAATCGTCTTTCACTCAATTTTATGGTTTTCGTCATATATTGCGAATTAACCTATATCTCAGCAAGTGTCAAAATGGCGAATTCCAAAGTGTTTTTAATATTATCAGTGAACTATTTAAAAAGTAGAAGAATCTTATTTATGGGTCAAATATGGATTAGTCATTTGGAAAGCTGGAATAAAAAGTTGTTCCTTTTTAGACGGAACAACAAATGGATATGGCTTTGGATTTAATGCGGAGGTTGCCACCTCAGCAAATAGAAAAAAATTTAAGTGATCTCATTGATTTGGTCCCTACATTATGCGAAGATCTACTTTCCTCTGTTGATCAACCCCTTAAAATTGCAAAAGACAAAGAATCTGGAAAAGATTATCTTCTTTGTGATTATAATCGAGATGGTGATTCATACAGGTAAAAATCAAATTAAATGTATAGTTATACTATATTGTCTAATTTCAACGTTTATTTTTTTTTTGTTTTTATTGAACTTCATGAAGACAACAGAATTTTGTTTAGTATATTATCAGTGAGTATTAAATTAATCTTGGCTTTCGTAATTGTTACAAATTACTAAAAAAAATAATCATTAGAAATTGAATATCTTAAGGCAATTCTTCAATGCACAACAAAAAGACCATTCAGTACCCGGGAATAAATAGTGAACAGAATAGAACCAAAATTTGGCCTAATGCAATATAAATATGAAAGAATTGTCTGATACACTTTATTTGTTTAAACGTACTTTTAATTTTGCAAATTTAATAAATCTACATTGCAGTATAAAAGAGATGTAATAGCACACAAAAAATGATAATAATTAATTAAGTTCGAATTTGGTAAATAAAGTATATTTGATGATTTGTTTATTTTTACATTATATTTTATCAATTTTTTGATTAATTCTGTTCATTATTAAGCCTAGCCTATAGATTCTGATAATACATCAGTTAAACAGAAACAATACATAATATTAGTTCACTTTTATAAATAAAATTACTTCTTAAGTAATATATAGATTAAGTAGATCTGAACATGAACCATGAATAAAATGCAAAATTATAAGATGAATATCATTCATTTCAGAGCAGTTTGCAGTATATCATGTGTATTTGTAAAATTATTAATTCTTATACTGACTCATTTTATGAAATATGTTTATATGAATATTGCTAGTTAAAATAATGAATAATGAATACGAATAATGATAATTAAAATGAACAATAAAAGTTATTATAGTCTGCATTTTTACAATTCTAAGCAATTAAAACAATTTAAAAATATCTTCTATAAGTGACTGGCTTTATTATATTCTTTGCTCAGTTTTCAAAGTGCTGAAATTTTGTCTGACTAACACTAAAACTAGCAGTAAATTAATAAATATAAGTTTTAAATATTTTATTTCAGCTATTAATTTAGGAAAGTTACAATTATACATATTCTGCATTTATTATTTTGTTTGAAAGAAAAAAAAGGGAAAAATAAATATATACATATATATATAAAAATATGCATGTCATATTAATTTGTTTAGTACTAACAATATTTTTAACATTTTTATTCCAAACATTTATATATTATTATAATATAAAATAATTTAAGATGATTCTTCAGTATGAAGTACGTGTCAAATACATGGTTAGGTACCCAGGAATATCTAGTCGATGAATTGCACCAAATTTAGATATAATTTAATGTAAAACTAGGAGAAATATTAGATTTACTTTATTAGACAAGATATAATATTATTTTTTATTAATTATTGTTTTTTGCCAGAACTGACTCATGTCACTTTATGAGTTACAGGAAACGGTAATTAATCAAAAATATAGTTTTATTTTATTTTAATTGTTATAATTTTATAAAATTCTTTAATTATAATATCATATTTTATCAATATTTAGATTATGTTTATTAAGAATTAATTTGTATTACTTATTAACTAAAATAAATGTTGAATGAGAATAATTTAAACCTAAAAATATAAGATAAGACTTTGCATAGAAAATTTTATTAATTTCAAAATTAAATTTTTTCTTTATTTAGATCACCTTGGAGTAATACGTACGATCCACCATTAGAAGATGGATCAATGCCATCGGAAAGCTTAAGAAAATTGGAAATAGATGCAAATTATGCTTTCAATCAATATCGAGAATTGTATTTTGAGGGGGGAGTATCTTCAGTTTATTTATGGGATTTAGATCATGGATTTGCAGGAGTCATTTTAATTAAAAAAACGGGAGATGGTTCGAAAAAAATAAAAGGATGCTGGGATTCGATTCACGTCGTAGAAGTTCAAGAAAAATCTACAGGACGTAATGCACATTATAAACTTACTTCGACAGCCATGCTGTGGTTGCAAACAAATAAACATGGTTCAGGAACGATGAATCTTGGAGGCAGTCTCACAAGACAAGTAATATTTCAGTTCTTTTACATTAACATTTTACACTTACTTTATTCATATCAGAAGAAATTGAGTAATTGCTTGCCATGAATGTATGATATATATAGATTTGCTCCTTGCAAGGCAAGGACAACAGAGTTGTTCATTCTTTCTAGAAGTAAACTGTTTTACTTCTTAAATGGGCATTTTTCTATATTTGTGCATAATATAACAATACCAGTTATTTTTTTTTATAAAAAATTGTATGTTTTTCAGTAATATATATGTAGTAATTGAAAATGTAGTAAATTATATTTTCTCCAGTTTTAGTATCGAATTAATACATTTGTATTATTTTAGGTGGAACAAGATGCAACTGTAGGTGAAACAAATCCTCATATAGCAAATATTGGTCGCATGGTTGAAGATATGGAAAACAAAATACGAAATACACTTAATGAAATTTACTTTGGCAAAACAAAGGACATTGTAAATGGCTTAAGATCAGTTCAGTCGCTATCTGATCAAAGGCAACAAGCTGCACTACGACAAGATTTAGCTGCAGCATTACAGAGGCGAAATGCAAACAATTGATCTTACGATAAATTGGACAACTTCAACTATGATTGTGATTAAGGAAAAAAAAGGGAAAACAAATAATTGCAAAGAAAAGTTCTATAATTATAAAAAATATTGAATAATAATAACAACAATTTAAAAAGAAAGAAATAAATGCATTGTGCACATTAAATTACTAAACTTTGTTATTATCTAGGTGAATAATGCAGGGAATTTATTACTGGGCCATTTAAAAAATTTATCTTAAATGGATTTCAGTTTTTCAGAATAAAACGAACTAAAAGTGCAGTCTTACTTATATTATAATATATTTTATATTATATATTTATATATATTATATATATAATATAAATAAATATATATAGATATAATACAATATATTATAATATGTAAACATAAGCACTTACACATTGCAGTCAGAAAGTAGTTATTAGATATGTATTTCTATAAATAAATCGCAGTTTGTTACAAAACTCGGCATTTAAATCTGTTCAGAATTTTTTTTCTTTTTTAACTTTTTCACTAAAAAAATCGTTCATATTTTATTGTTAATTTATGATTTTTGTTATGGTTGTACGATTTATTAAATATATTTTTAAAATATTTAATAATCATATAATGTAGTACTTTTATTCAATGGATCTAATTACTTTTATATATATTAAAGGATTTGTAATGGTTCCAAATATGTATATTTTTACAAGTTTAATTCGAAAATTGTTTTTTTACAACGTTGTGATGAAAGCACTACTTTCTGTCACATGGGATTCAATTGGTAACTCATGTGATGACAAGCATTTGCATGGGGTCCATCTTGTCACACTCGCATTAATTAACAATTGTCAATTTTATGTTTCTTGTTGCGAAATATACTATTAATTTCACAATATTATGACTAGAATTTTAATGAATTTCCTGCTAATTTTCACTTGGAACATTTTTAATGAGAACATGTTTAATTACAATTAAATCTAAAAATATTTATGATTCATCACAAAAATAAGTGCAGATAAGGTAATGGAGGTTAATTGGGCATCTTAAGAAAAAAGTGTTACAATATTTATGTTCATTAGTAATATAAATAACACAAAATTATTCTATATTCATTACATTGTGGAACAAATTATTTTTACTTCAATATTTTTTTATAATAATCTTAATTGTAAGCAATTTGCAAACTGCTGAATTTGCCAATACACTCAATATTGGATCTAATGCTTATAAATCTTTTAATTTAAATATTAGTAAAAATAAAATTCAAGTAATTAAAAGAATGTAAAAAGTAATTATTATATGAGAAATTGGTATAGATTGAGGTTTCTAAGGGATCTTGAAAAAAATAAATATGTTTTGATTATAATAGAGCTTAGAGTTTTGCTGATTGTACAAATGAGATGTTCAAATTGAATAAAGGCACCATGTGCAAATACATTTCTTTTTATTTTGATGTTCAGAAAATGAATTTCATATTTTGCATGGTGTTCTTTATTATTCTTGATTTGTTATTCAATTTTATAGATATATATAACTGCATGTATAATATATGCGCAGTTAATAGTTTTTCCTATAATGAAAATGCTGAAATGCCCAAATCGCCTGCCGCTCCCTTATTATATCTTTTTTCTTTCTTTTTTTAATATAGGATTGTACTTCCTTCAGCATTTTACTTGTTACATCATTCATATTTATAAAAGAAAAAAATAGTATATTATGTAACAAGTGTAAGCTACTCATAAAATATATGATTGAAGATTTAATTTCTATTTATTTCTAATTCTTTTGAGTCACTTAATTTATTTCCATTTGAAAATGGGAGAGAAATAAGATTTCCTTTAAATATCTAATAGAAGTCTTTAATTTAAAGATGTATTATTTTAAATAAATAAATGAAATTTAAAATTAAAATATACTATAATTCACTTATTGTTCTTATATTTCCATAAAGAACAAAGAAAGTTTACTAAGAGATAAATAGAAATTAGATCGCTTTTCATTACATTTTTTACAGAAGATTGGGGTCGATTATCGTCCTAGGACAATAGTATCTGATCATTGGCCTAGGTTGTAATTGACTATTTTCCTCATACTAAACCCTAACAGAAAACTTCTGTTAAAAAATTTAACTAGGATCCTAGGTAAGAATTTGGCGCTGGAGACAAACTAGTTTCCTAACTAGGTTCCTAGATAGTTTTAGAATCCTACTTAGTTTCCTAGTTGGAAAATTAGTTTACCTCGGGTGCCAAGTTACTAACTAGCATCCTAATTAGATTTTTTACAGGGTTGCAATTAAGAAAAGTTTCTTAATATATTAAGTATAATTTACGTAATAATATAAGTTACATTATCTTGTATAATTAGATAATTTTTCTGTTAGGGAACAGGCATAAAAAGTGTACTTTCTGTACACGTGTTACGTAAATGTCGTTTTTACGAAGTTTCAAGTTTTATTATTATGAATAGCATTATACTAATCAAGCACAAGACTGTTGAAATTTTAAAAAAATAAAAAAAATAATGTATTTTATTGTTATTTTGAAAGTTGTTTCATTTTGTAAAAATGTATTATCTTGAAATATGGCTGAATTATGATATTAAAATAATATTACACATATTTTGTTTTAATGGTGTATAAATGATGAATTTATTAAAGTGCAAACCATATTAGACTAATAGAAATATATAATTTAAAAGTAATATAAAGAAATAAAAGGAACTGATAAATTTAATTCCATCCTAATATTGAGGAAGTAAAATGCATCAGTAAATTTATAAATTAAATTTGTAAGTTTTCTATTGTCAAAAACTGCAGTTATTTAGACAAATTAAAACTATATGTTAATGGATGTTTACGCATCAGTTACAGTGCATGTAGCATTGCCGCGACGTATGTTTGTAAACACGTATTCAGTTAAATTGTATTCATATTTTTCGACAATTTAAGTTTAATCCAACAGGAAGGAAAAAAAGGAATTATTATTGTATAACTCAAAAAATTAACACAAATCGTGTAGAGATACTGACGTGGAGTTATTTTTTTATGTCTGTAAAGCTCTTCCAAGTCTGAATCACTGTAAAAATGGGAAATTCTGACTTTAGCACAACATTTTGCAGGCGACTACAAACCTTTACAGACTTTAGTAGAGAAATTATTCCCACAAGGAATGTTATTAGAATTTTGAATATCATGATGCAAGCTTGTTTATAATATTCATTATAATTTTTGTTTTTCGTAAATTTTACATTAAAATACTTACTATGACTCGCTTTGTTTTATTGAATGATTTCTATTAAATTGTGGTATATAAATTTATTTTCACAATTAAAACAAATTTAACAGTAAAGTTTATATGTTAAGAAAACTATATTTGCTATCCTGGCTCTTTAAGTAATTACGAAACAAGATTAAACTTGAGTTTTTAATTTATTTTCAATTAAAAACAATTTTCATTTTAATATAAAAAAATTGTCCATACAGACATACAGAGAGAGATGTTAACAAATATCTGATAATAAAATAAATTGTATTCATTCTTGTTTTTTACAAGGATTAATATCAGGTATAAATTTTATTATAGACTATTTTATTTAAAATGGTCTATGTAAGATTTTTTTTAAAAAATAACTATTTTTGTACCAAGGGAGATTCAAATGGAAATCCATCCTCTCGTGCGAAGTTTACAAGCCGAGCCGTAGTCCAGGCTTGTAAACTTACGAGATATGGTTTTACGTGAATCCACTGGTGCTTACGTCCTTTTTATCGAGGTACAATTATAAATTTTATTTTAATTGAACTTCAAAAGGGTTTTTTATAAAGCTAAAGTCAAATTGTTTATTTAATTAATTTCAGTTTATATTTAACTCTTTTTCTTCATATTTAACTTCGAAATATATGTATTAAATCTACTCATTATATTAATCGACACAAATTGACAAAAAATAAGCTTACAAGTGTGGACCAACATATCACACATGCAGTACAGACGTTGATTTATTTTTATATTATTATTAGGTATTTGTTTTACGTAGTTTATAATAGATAATTTTATTTTTATAGTCATGTTTTAATGTAAAGTTTTTCAGGGGTGAATAACATTATTATACAAAATAAGTAGCAATTAGGAGATAAAATTGAAAAATTAATTATATTAAATTATTTTTAACCACAATCTTTGTTAATAAAAAAATTCTACACCTTATCCATAGAAATTATTTAGTTGGGTATATAATTCAATTTTAAGAATGTTTTCATGAATTTGAAAACATGCTTTCACAAAAGGCGTTGTACTTAAATAAATATAAGTATATTTTCATTTTATACAATGTCGCGTTGAACCGACCCGCTGTTACAACAACATTAGGCAAAAATCCTATTTCAATTAGCCACTAATAAATATGAATATTCATTGAAATTAAATTTATTGTAACTTTATTGTATAAAATATATGCAGTAAATTTTATTTTACTATTAGATTATATTTGAAATATTTATTTGTAATTCACTTTTATATCTTGTCGTAATTATATAAGTTTTTTGTTTTCATTTGTTCAAAACATTAGTTGTTAATTAATATAATATTTTTACCTAACACCGTGTTACAATGATAAGCGCAGTAAACGCATAGAACTAACGGAACTTTAATTCAAGAAAGGATGGACATTCATGATCTCAACGCAACATGAAATTGTTCTTTAAAACTATCAGGCACAAGAAGCTATTATTTCAGTTTATTAATTAAATATATTTTTGATGCTTTTTTAAATTGTTACAAATTAATCATCAAGTTTTTTAATCATCCACAAAGTTACGTTGAAACCACAAGATCCAATTTGTTGCAAAAATCTTCTTTCCTGTGAAATCTCTGATTTTTATTATTTAAATATACTTAATTCATTTTAATTAATAAATTTTTATTACTGAGACGACACCTTCTGGAACAATTTCTGTTAAAATTAAAAGTCAATCAAAAAATGTTGGTGAGCAAAGAATGGATTAAAAAGATTAAATAATTATATATAAATTTATACATCGTCAAAGGGCTGCTCTGGATTGCATTGGTGATTTTCAAACAATCATAACTTTACTAAATTATATCATTGTGACTTTTTGGATTTAAAAGGTAAATTACTACAGCTTTACTTTATCAATATTTTTGTAAAGGACACTGTATAAAACAGAAATCATACTTTTTGACAAAAATTATAGAAACTCAATTGAAAAAATCTGGCTATTTTTATCTTATATTTGAAAAAAAAACTGTATAAAATTACACTAAATAAACAATTAATACTTAAAGATACGCTTATTTTTCGTAATAGTAAAGTTTCAGGTTTAATTTTATACTCACGAACAAACTTTTCCAAAGACGTTTTTCAGCATTTTTCAGCGATTTTCAGCAAATTATTTTCATAAGGAAACTTTAACTGTATTCGTGGAATTAGTAAATATTTTGTTCGTTTTAGTACTCGGTAAAAAATTTCGACTGATATTAGAGATAAAAACCATGGTATATTAATACTGAGATATTAAAAGTAACTTTCATTTTAAAATTAATTTATATTAACAGCACACTGTAATTTGAAAATTGCATCTCTTTGAACAACCTAGTTCTTTATGGTATGAAGTAAATACAATAAAAAAAAATTCTTTTACATGAATGAACAGTGTAAAAAGTAAAATAATTAAAATAATATAGGAACTTTTTATATATTAAGAAATATAATTTTATTGAGACATATACTTATATCAGTTAACATGACGAGACAGTATGAGTATGTGTAGTCTACAAAATCTAAAAAAGTATCTTAATTGTTTCACCAAAGTAAACCTACAAAATTTCTTTTGTTAATTGGCCTTTATTATTCTTTGGATGTGGACTAAAATGAATTCATATTAATATTTTGTTAAAAATGTAATGGATTATCTAATACAATACTTTTTCTAGTTATAAGTCGAAATTTCTCGCCATGTATGAAACGAACATTTTAATAGATCCTGAAATTGAAAATGTCATCAAATTTCATAAAAAAGAATTACGCGGCAGCGTCATTTCATTTAAAATGAATTTTCTTTTTATTTTCATACTTATGTCTTGGCTCGTTGGTTCGCTGCCGCGACTTTTGATATAAAAAAAAAAAACATTAGTTTTGTAGTTAAAACTACAAAAACATTAAAAAAAAAAAAAAAAATAAATTGGTTGTGTCAAAATTTGTGAAAATGTTAAATTTGCCGGTTGTTTTGGTAATACACCGCCATTAAAATTAATTACTTAATGGCAATTTCAAGGACAACTTAGAGACTGTCCTCTAAAACGATTAGTTAGTTAATGGCAGTTTTGCGTATACATCTGAATTTTACGTATCTGGTCAGAGTTATTAATTGTTAGCTTTTACTTCAGAATGGTGGGGGGCATAAACCCTCGTTGAGAAATTCTAAGTGTATAAATGTCAAATTTTTCTTTAAAATTTGAAAAATATTTCACAAACGTGCCTAGGCACCCAAATATGGCGGTCCCCAAAACAAACATTGTACAAATTTATATATATATTGGAAATATACTTCAATATATTTTAGCGTATAACTTTAGAGATTGTTCTTTGCGTGCCTCTAAACTCTACAATTTCACAAATTTTGATGCTCCTTAATAAATGGATCTTAAATCTGAAAATTCAGTATTAATTATTTAATTCAAAAAAGGAATTAGGATATAATTTAGTAGTTATAACGGTTTGAAAATCAAACATGCCTTTTTGCCGCATGCGAATTTAACAAATTCAAAATAACTGTAAATAATTTACACGGAAAAAAGTGAAAGGATTCCATTTCCTTAGCTGTGAAGTACTCAGTCTATAATCACAAAAAAGCAATTACTACTTGCTTGTCGAGCAATAAGTGCTAACAATTCAGATGATTGACTTATTTCAATGACTCATCTTAATATTCGAGATTATAGTTTCTTTGTTAAACAACACTTAGTGCTCATCAAAAGTGGAACCCTTTTTTTTCACCTGCACGAACAATTTCTCTAAGACTTTAGGCAACTTTTGTTGATTACTTTTCTCCGTGTGGGTATTTTTGACGAGAGCCACCCAAAGTACTGAATTTTCAAATTGCCAAATAAAAAGTTTGCATATCTGTATCTATTATAAATATAGATATACATATACATTATTCGGCACTTTGGACGGCTCCCATTTGTGATATCAGACACCAATCAGAAAACATTCTTTCTTGTGCACACATTTTCTCTCTCTCTCTCTCTCTCTCTCTCTCTCTCTTATGTTCCTATATCTATAGTTTGATCAATTTGTATTCTACACAACGTAATGTAGAAACGTTTAGCACAGATTTACAGTAACTCACATCATAAGAGTAAAGTTAATTCTGATAAAAAAAGTAAATAAATGAAATAAGAATTGAATAAACAATAATATTTTAATACATTCTGTTTTTTGAACATTCTTTTTTTTTTTGGAAATCCTGTTGGTTTGTAAGTACACAGACTTAACAAATTAAATTGGCATATATTTGTTATTTGAGAACTTATTGATATATACAAAATATATTTTATTTATATTTTGTGTATAAATTGAATTTCAACTGGATATATATGATAATAAATCAAATTAAAAAAGCTATTAATGTAAAAACTAAAAAAAAAAAAATAATGTAAGATAAAAATGCAGTTTTGTTTTAAAATATTAATTCTCTTTTTGAAGAAGACAGTTGAAAAATTTTTCTACACTCACGTATAAAATAAATGCATTAAAAATATAATCAAGTATTAATATAATTGTTTGATAATGTGCAAACAGAATAGAAATATGAAATGATAGTGTAATATTGTTTATTTGGTATTAGGAGTTTTCGTAGGATTGTCTTAATTATGGTAATGTAAGTGTATTATTAGACAATAGAAAATTCTAACTCAATAACAATTTATTTATAAAAAAAGGTGAAATCAAACGCTTGTTTAAAAACCAATTACATTGCTTATTTCTGCAAAATTACAGCTGCTATAATCCAATTATTATAATTATTTAATCTGACCAGTATAAAAAATAAATGAATCTATATGTAATTAATGAAGAAACAGCCTACGGTAAGCTGTTAATAGTGAATGATATTCAACCGATAACATAATACAATAAAAATTATCTTTCATGCACTTGAAATGTATAACTATTGAATTTCGGAACAAAGAATAATCAGTAAAAAATAAATTATTCAATTTAAGCAACTATTCCCAAGTCTTAATTCCCAAATTATACTTAAGTTAGTTTTTAGAAATACAAATAATAAAAATTAAAACTTATTTATTTATTAACTATTAAAGTTTGTCGGTTCGCAAAGATTTGTAGTTATATTTTATTAAATAAAAATTATATAAATTATTTGTTTTTGACAGAAAATCCAAAAATTATTCCGCATGGCAGTCTTCATTATTTTAATTTTGGTTTATATTGTATAATAAGTGTTATTGGCATTAGTTCAATATAGTAATGTTGCAGATCATTTTTAATCGTTTGGCAAAACGATATAGTTTAAAAAAATCGAAATATACGAAGGCTTTTTGTATTCTTTTTATTTTTCATTCAACCCGTTGATGAAAATTCGTCGCTGTATTTTTTTATTGTATAACAAACAACGTGTTTGTGTATTTAAAAAACTGGGATACACACTGATCAACCCAGCTTCCATTCGCTTACATTCTTACAAACTTTAGCGTATGTTTTTTGGGTAATAGTAAGTAGGTATTACTCTGGTAAAAAGATGACTTTTATTCTTCCTTCACTGCAGTGGTGTTGTTCGCAATAAAAGATGTTAGTTCGTCGTATATGTATATTTTATTTTTTTTACCAATGATAAGGTGTCGATTGGTTAAGCGGGTGAGGATGTGTATGGTTCAAACTGAACACAATTATTTGTCGAGGGCAGTGTTGGTTTTTATGGCAATAACTACCTCCTCTCCGCAAGCTTTCAAGACAGTGCACTAAAAATTAAATATTACTTATTGAATATTCTATAGTTCTCTATAGAAAATATATTTGCTAAACTCAAATTCAATATAATTCATAACATAATTGAAAGTAATAATATATTTATTCAAAATATATATTTCTGTATTAAAATTAAATCTTATTTATTAGAATCCAAGAAAATATGACTAATAAAAAAAAATAATAAAATGTTGAATTTATAAATATTAACATGTATATGTGTAATAAATATAATAAAATGCACTTAATAAATATTATATGTATCAATAAAAAATACTTACAAGGAGTTCTTTTCCAGCATCGAAGTCACTACGGAGCTGAGTTCCCAAGTCACCATCTGGAATTTTAAGATCTTCACGAAGATCACCATTATCAGCCATGAGGCATAAGTAGCCATCATCGGAAATATCTGTCAACTATAAACAATATTTATTATTTTAATTATATAAATTATATGTCATTAAAATTATATTAATGGACATTATTTAAGTGATCTTATTTTTTTAAATAATGAATACATTATTATTTACTTTTATTTTACTATTATTATTAGTTAAATTAAATTTAATTTTCTAGATTTGTTATACAAATTTGTACGTATTATATACATATATATTTGTAATATAATTGCTTTGTCAGCAATTTATCAAAATATGATTTATAAATATTCAACGTGCATTCAATTTAATTTCATTTTATCATTTTTTCATTTGTAAATTATCTGATTTTAAAAAAAACGAATTAAGTAATAAATTAATAATTTTATTTAATAAGTAAGTAATCTAAATTAATCAAGTAATTAGTAAATAAGCAATCAAAATAATTTACCTGATAATCTTCTCGCTTAACAAAGGGTACATCCATATTGTGTGTAGAAGGGCAAATATCTTCATATTTCTTTGAGGTAAAAATGTCGATACCTACAAGGTGCACCTTGGCATGACCGTGTTTTCCAGTTTTAGAAGTGGACATCTCCACAATTTTGCATGGTCGTGATTTTAACATCACGAAACCGTTCTTGCGCAAGGCAGAACATTGCATAGGATACGTAACTGAGGCTCCGGAGTCTCCAGTTTCGAAATGAGTATCCTCAATGTCCATGTTTCAGTCCTTATTTTTGTTTACGTATCTTTTGTTTATATTTTCTGTAAATAATAATACTAAATAAATATCTTTGTATTCATCAATATATTTACTTACAATTGGTACAAGCCCAATTTCATTACACACATACACACACACGTGTCTTACACAGAATTAAATTAAATTAAATAAAACCATCCACGTTTTATATCGCGATGGAAATTAAGCATCAAAATTTATTACACAAGTAAAATTCTACAATTAATATATTTTTATATTGAACTAATGCAAACACGAGAGAGACGGAAAGAGGGGGAGAAAGAGAGACAGAAGGAGGGAGGATAAGAAGAGAGAGAGAAAAAGTATAAATGATTCAGAATGTGAATTTTATACAGATCTCACGTGTAAAATTATTATTCACTTGTCGAGAATATAAAATCGTTCGATTATCTCGCATCGGGGGAATAAATGATGAATATCGGCGGTGAAGATAATTGGTGCCCCGCGTGTGATTATCGACTAGCCATGTGGCACCGTGACAGAGAAATTACTAGTAATGTTAAAATGCCCCAACCAAGCAGAACCACGAGGAATGTAATAAAAATGAGTGAAACGCTTGTTATTTAACCTTTCTGTTGAAAGTGACGATGAAAATGTGTGCGGTAGAGTAAGATTTTTGCGGGCTAACCAAGAATGTGACCGACGGAACTTTTTTCGCCGACTACTCGAAATTGAAGGTTATACGAAGGAATGGTTTTGGCGTGAAATAACGACGACTCCCGAAGAACGATTGCGCGTGAAAAAGTTGTGCTTTTAACGTACAAGCAGGCGCGTAGAGATCGCACGAAAAGAGCGTTTACGGCCACATTGATAGCGGCCCATTGTCATCGGCGGGCAATGGTTAACGTTAAAGGATTCGAGCCCGGTGTAATTAGTAGTTACATTTTGTTATTATACAAACCAGTCGGTATTTCACTTGAGGTTAGTCAATGTTTTTTCCGCACGTTCAAACAGTTAGCACCATTAGTTTTCTTACAAATGAGAACAGCTCGTAATACTCACATGTGATCAAAATGGACACTCTAACCAGAAGAGTTTGGGGCGCATGCGTAGGGCGCTAATTGAAATCGGGGTCCACACGGCTGCCTCCAAGGATGGCGCTATGTGCACAACTTCCGTCCTATGAAATGTTGGTCCTTTTCATGATTCTTTTTTGTTTGTATCGTTGTTTGTTGAGTTTTTTTATAGCACAGTATTTCGTATAATACCGTAAATGGCAATTTAGAGCAATGTCGTTGCTGAAATAAAATTGTTAAACAAAATCAAACAATTTTATGCCTTCCCGCCAAACTGTTGGCTGCCGCATACGCACCTAGAATTCCTTTTTCGAACAACGCCTTCCGGGTACTGACTGTGCAATTTTTTCACGTCCGATCGAAACGTAAATCAATTGTAAACAATTGATTTCTGCACGTTTGCTAAATAATTTATAAGTTATTTAGAGTTTGCGTTATTATTAAATTTGTAATTTCGTCTATAGTTTACGAAAGCAAATGAATCGAGTAAACGAATGGCAATATGGCGGACGAAGCCAATTCACGCTGCATTTAATTGAGCAAAGAGCGTGTAATACGGTCCTGATGGAAATATTTTTTCTAGAATTTTAATATAATTTTGTATAATTAAAAAAAGATTATTAACAAAATTTGAAATTTATTTTGTGAAACATTTTTCACAAATTGTCACGGAAATCTATATGATTTTTAGGTGAGTCTGAAAAATTATTACGAAGTTATTTTAAATTATTAATACGAATATTCAAGAGTTTTGGTATCTTTTTAGGAAGTATAAACAAACTTTTTTATACAAAAAGAATTTAGTTTAACATAAATAAATTGTTGTTATTGTTTATTAGGATGTATAGTGCTATATCCACGGAGTTAGTGTATTTTCAATTTATAACAATATTATAGCCTATTTTTGGATTTGACGAGAAGAACACCCTGCATAATTAATGGGAGAATGTATGTGTTTACAAGAAGTGACATTTAACACAAACATATTCGTAAACAATGAGAATCTGCATGTAGAAAACTGTAAGGTCGGTAAATAATACGCTTTGCATTGTTTACGAATACATTTATGTTAAATATTACTACTTCTTGCAAATTTATACATTCACCCATTAATTGTACAGGGTGCTCTTCTCGCTAAATCCAAAAATTATTATATATTTTTATATTGTTATAAATTAAAAATATACTAATTCCGTGAATATAGCACCTTGAATGAACTGAATGTTGACTTTGGAAAGCAGTTCCCATTGACCGTATATTTTGGTTCGATGACATTATAAAGAAAGAAAGAAGTGTTTGATGCTGTGCATTGGAAAATTTTAAATTTTGTATTTTAAAAGAATTTATATTCGGTTTTATCTAGTTATAGAAAATGAGTGATTTAATTGCAAACAACGATATGAATATAGAAGTTGATAAATGCACTTTTGTTTTCCATGAATTTGCAGAGCAAATTGGCGAGGTTAGATTACAATGTCATTTTATAAAGATGAAAGACAGTTTGTATATATGGATCGGAGATGCTCAGGATCTTTGCATGGACGATCTTTCGATGGCACTTGTATCTAAATATGAACCCGTGCCAGTTTCGACGAAACTTCTGGGAGCAATGGCCGATTATTCATCAACAAATATAGCAAAAAGACTGTCTAAAAAAACAGGGAAAATAATTTATGTTAGTTTCAATATACCGGCTGACAATATTTCTTTACCTAGGATCGAGAAAAGGATTCAAGAAGAATTTGTGGAACACCCTGAACTTTTATCTTTTTAATTAAATTAGACAAGTAAATGTATAATATTAAAATTTATACTATTTTGTATGGAAACAATATACAATTTGTATTTTCATTTTACTTACAAACCAACCATTTAATGAATTAATTAATGATTAAAATTTATTTAACGTTAAGCTTGCATTAATTTCATTATCATATTAATTAATTTTATTAGCAGGTATTATCTGAATATGATCATATTGTACAATATCAAATATTTTTTATACAAAAATTAATGTACATTATACATTTGTATTTGGTAAAACACTTAATGTTAATATGATTATAATATATTTTTAGTGTGATTTGGAGGTTATGTATTTAATATATACATGGTATTAATATAACATTTTATATAAATTTAGTAAGTAATTTAAGCAAATTTTTATTTATACCACAAACTATTGAAGAGCATTTATTTCTAATCTAGGGTAACATTTATTTTTACAGTTGTTAAGCAAATAATATAATGAATATGATTATTTTTGTATATGTTTTAATTAGTTGTATATTCTTTCTAATCTTTTTATAATTAATTTAGTATTTTTAAAAATGAAAGACACGAGGAGCTTTATACTTATAAAATAATTATAAAATATAAAAATATATTATCAAGTATAAAAGCATAATTGATAAATTTAAAAAAAATAATTACTTTACATCATTTTGTTTTGTTAATATACACTTTCAGGAGATATTTGTTTATTTAATGAATTGAATTTACTTACTCATATTTAATCAATAACATATATAATTATCGTTAAATATATAACTTCTGGGTCACATATTAATAAATATATTATTAACATATTAATATTACATGATTTTACTAAATATTATTCTTTTACTTATGATAAATAAGAGATAAAGTTGCATTTTTATTGGCACCTTTTATTTCTATCTTTAATTCATATTTATTCACATTTTTAAAACATTTAAATTATAATATTAATACAAAATTTAAATCTTTAAGAAATATACTTGTATATTATAAAGTATGAAAAGAAAAGCAGCTATAACATTAGTAATTCAGAATACTAGTATTTTATTTTGTTTATGCTTGTAAAAAGATTTCATAAGAACTTATATTTTGTTATATATTCTATATACTATACCATAATCTAGATTTTCATAATTTCCCACTTTTATATAAAAAATAGAATGATGTTTAAAGTTTTATAGTACAGCATTTGTTTTTATATAGGCAGATTATGTTGAATATTGTTAGAATCATGGATTTTTATATTATTAATTCCATTTCTGATTTATATTGAATTTAGTGTAAATTCCACTCAGAAGTCCAGTGACATTTATTCACTTTTCGCATGCGTCGAAACATTTGTGTCTTTATTCGGGACAATTATACCAGTTCCATGCCATGGATAGACACGCCCGTGAAAATTTGGCTTGACACAATATAAACCGTATTGTAACAACACGTTCTATCTAAATATACTCCATTCAAAGAATATGACAATTGAAAGATCGTTGTCGTCAATAAAGGCAAAATGGACATTCGGAAATTTGTTATTTAAAGCGCGGCCAAATCTTTCGAAACAAGTTCTCCTTTTCTAATTTCAATATCTCTTATGTTGTCATCTCCGTTGCTTAATCTCAGACAGTTAACGGTACAATGAATAAGTTTTATTTGAAAGAGTTGTTAGTACTGAAGCATTTGTTAATCCTCAGTTTCTGTTTGATAGAATGTAAATATTGATTTCAATCTGTAGGAGATATAAAGGCCATTGAAAGCTATGAAATTGATGTCAAAACATTTATTATATTATATATTTCATTTATATTTATTATACATTATATTAATATACATACGATCTATACATCAGAAACATTCATTGGCCAACAAAATTATTTCATATTTAAGTAATAAGATATTGTATTAAATTTATATTTACAAGCTTCTAAATTTAACATATTATCTAATAATATAATAATTGCTATATGAATTCTGAATGTATAATATTTCCGACTACACCATACATGTCATATAATTGCATTTCTTTACCCTTTTCCTTAGCAAGTTTATGTTAACAAAGCTGTTCTGAAGTTCATCGGGGAATTAATAGAACTCGAGCATCCTAAGTGAATAATAAAGATCTTAATGGGGTCGTTCATGATAAGGTGCCCATATTGGGGTTCTGCCTGCGGCAAAATAATTCTCGTTTTTGCTCTTCAAGCCTAAAATTATTTTTAGACTATTATACGATGATTACCTTCACCAGTATGTGGGTGTAATACGAGAAATAAGTGTACAGCAGTTTAGTAACGAGGTGGATCCAGTGACAAACCGAATAAATCGTCGCACTGTTGCTACGTATTTAGCACCGCTGTCAAACACATGTTCGTACATCTGTTTCTCCGCGCAATGTTTTTCTGACGTAATATCACTCAATCAATTGTAATGTTAAATTGATCTTAACGCAGCAACGTGCATTTCGTTTACCGTTTGTTACACAGCAACTTTATCCGTGGTAAAATTAAATTCCAAACTCCATGAAATACTCGGCGAATTTGTAAACTGCGATCGATAAATAGTCGTTCAGATTTGAGCTTTATCAGTCCTTCAATTTGCTTAAGAATGTTATTATATTTGTAAATTAGCGAATGCCCAAAACAAAATGAAACGCCATTAAAGCATATAAAATTTGAATCTCGAAACCGGCGTAATGTAAAGTATGTAAATTGCTTTTTCGGTCACCCTTTCTTTTTGCTCGAGGTAAATCTAATGCGGCAGGTTCGCGTGTGCCAGCTACCACCATCTCGTTACGTCAAACGTCGCGTATTACATCAAAAAGCTGTATCAAAAGTGCTTCTGCACAAGTTACCCTTCCTTCGGATTAAGTTTATTATTTAGGATGCTGCTACACCCCCGTCGCATGTCGCCTTTTCGGTGTATATATGGACGAATTAGCGATGGCGGTGGTAGTTATAGTCGGTACGTCATAGGTATATTTATTTATACGCGACAGCATAGATAAATTGGTGTACGTGTACGACGCGGAGTTAGTGTATGCAGATACATGAATTCTGTGTGTAGTTGGGACGTGCTGCCTGTGACCCTTTCATCGCCCATTATGGCGAACGATCGACGACAGGAGATCCCTTTTGTAGAAATACTATTGTTGTGGATCGCCTACGCGCCACGCGACAGCTGTTTCGTAGTATCGATGTCGTGATACTTCCTGCAGATATACATACAGATAGATCGACGGAAAAGTAACCTATTAGTTTATTTTGTTTTTACATCAATCTGTATGCTATTGTGTCGCGTATAATATATTCAAATTAAGTGAGTAAATACAGAAAGGGAAGCACGACGAAAGACCAAAAGCTAAAAAGAAGAGCGATGTAGAATTAGACTGGTTATTTGGTTCTCTTGTGGAAATAATTTCTCTACACAAGTCTGCAAACGTCTCAAAAAATTTGGTAATCTTCTGCAAAAAGGTCTGCTAGAAGTTGGAATTCCTAATTTTTTATAGTTTTTTTTCACAGCATTACAGACTTAAAAAGAATCATTCTAAATTATTTTTATTTTGAATTGGTATTCATAGAATGCTCTCAAAATTTCGCTATGGTGCACCCTGCTATTCTTTACAAACATTCAACGAAACTTTTTCTTTTGCGGATATGTTCGGGTTTTTGCGGCACGTGGCGCTGATCCGACAGAGAAAAGTCTTGCTGAATGTATATGAGACTGAGTTCTAGTAGGGTGGACGGAGGGGTGGTGACAGATTAATGATTTTTTATAATTTGCAAGTACATTTTTTTTTTCAGTAATTTTATAATCTTTAATTATTATATATTAAAATAGAGAAATTTGTAAATAATGATTTTCAACCCAATTGTCATTGCACAAAAACGAAGCCTTTTCATACAATTTCGAATATTATGCACACAATAGCAGTGTCATTACACATTTTGAAACATAAACACAGTGCCATACGGCTGTTGCAACAAGATGAGTGTTTTTGTAGGTCTTTTGAAATTCGACTTCAATAAAGTGGCAGTTCAACGGCAAAAGCAAAGTTGACATTTCGCGTTCTCAAATGGAATACTAATTTTGCAACCTTTCCAAATCGAACACTAATTCGCTATAAATAATAAACGAAGGTGTACGCGTATATTAGAGATGTTTTTATAAATTCCATTTTGGCAATTATGTTGGGAATTGTTGAGATCAAAGCTGTCGCGAGGATGTGCTTCGATGAATGTCGTAATTGTTTCCGAGGCTTCAATGAATATTTTACTTCTGAGCTTATCTAGTCCCAATGTCATCCCACAAAAAGCATTTAGGTAATCTACTAGTGAGTCGAGGACTCTCGGGATGAAAACCCTTTTGTCGCTCGTGTGAGGTGCTTATGCGGTTGGTTAAGCTCTAAATGGGGCGTAGCAGCCACTGCATGGTTGCATCGATGCCCGGTTCGTGTGTCACTTATATATGCATTAAACGTACTTGCATATAAGGCTTGTAAACAATCAGCACTTTGTCAATTATGCTAACTACAACTATCATTTATTTATATGAAGATTTATGTCGGTCTACTTGAATTAAAGTTGTTTATTACTTGTATAACCTGTTGTGTATAAAACAATAACATGACTCAAGGATTAATTTTTTGTTATAAATGATGAAATGTTACACGTGAAAAATCCTTAAGGAAACTGTTTATGGAATTTATCTGATTTTTTAAATGAGATCATTTGCAAAATTGTGAGAAAAATAACTTTTATAAGAACATATGTATATTTTTTTTGTTATATGTTATTATAATATAGATATTTAAGAGCAAAATATTGTTTAAAGTTTAAAAGAAAATTGGTGACCACTGAATATAAAATAGACTATGCACCTTCTCGATTCCGGTCACTAGAAAAAAGGTGAAAGTTTAGCTGTATAAGTGGATTAGTATCGAGATTAGACGAAAGATATTTAACACGTTCTGAATGCTCGGATTTGCCAATATTTTTGTATTTAGTTTCGTGCTCAGACATTGTAGTGTAAATGATGGGCGGACACCATATTAATCTTTGAATAGTGTAAAGGAACGATCATGTTCAATCACTAAACTTTTAAAAGAGGGGAGATGTATGAAAACTTCCTAACATTTCAATGAGGATAATATTTTTTAACTATTTTTTAAATAAATATTAATTTTTATATTTTCATACTCATAAAAATTGACATTTTTGTTCAGTAGTAAATAGAAATTTTATTGACTATCGTTTATACTGTTGTACACAGTTAATATATTTTATTTTTATGAAATCTTTGGATATTTTGGTATTGGCTGTAGTTGCTTTAATAGGTGCAAATAACTCGTATGTTAGTGATGGAATAATTCAAGTTTACTTCAGCCACAAAAGACTTCTTCACTTCGTTTCACCTGAAGAAATTTCATGATAAAAACCTAAATGGCTCCCCATTGAGCTCACGTTATTCGTCTTCAATATAGTGCCGTCTTGATTCTTGAGTGGCGTCGTGTACCATTACTATTTTGTATAACATATAGAAGTAATACGATTATGGTTATTTTGTCGATTTTCTTTAGAATCGACCACTCGGAACAAAATAATCGCCACTTCCGCTAGGGAAGCAAAGAAATTCGATCCGTTTTGTGTCGTTTTAAATATTTAACACTGTTATGAGATTACGTCGCGTAGTTTTTGAATTTTAGAACGGTAGCATTTATAAATAGTGCTGTTGACTTCTACATTAGACTACATTTTCTATTAAAAACAATTTTATACAATTGCAAGAAATAAAAATAATATCAACATTAATGATAATTAATAATCATAATATTAATAATAAGGATGATGATAAATTTATTTTATATTTAATATGATTACTATGCAAAAACGAACATATATAATAGTCGACATTTAAATACTGAAATGTTATATATGAGAGTACAAAAATGAGTTGTTTTGAAACTCTCGTTTTTATGTCGTATAACACAATATTTGGACTCAATAAAAAAGTACAGCATATATAT
This sequence comes from Leptoteleia sp. ZL-2020, assembly GCA_022817305.1. Lineage (NCBI taxonomy): Eukaryota > Metazoa > Arthropoda > Insecta > Hymenoptera > Scelionidae > Leptoteleia > Leptoteleia sp. ZL-2020. Next base: position 2,667 of record JABFPN010000044.1, on the reverse strand, counting down.
ACACAATGGATACATCGATTTGATTTTCTAAATATATATATATATATGTAGATAAGATAGAGAAATAACGCAAAGAGAGAAGACAAATTTAAGAGGGTGAAAGAAAAACCGGTCTAGATGGTGTGACGGCAAAATGCATCTATGAAGAAAAAGAGTCCATTAGCTTTGACGCTTGTCTCAAAGGGGTACCTCTTGTTTTAGCATCGTGTACTGAGTGTTTCCTAAGCACCTCGATCGTCCATTTGTCCTTCGCGGCAGTTTTATTGCTGCAAAGTTAAGGTATATGTACACAACTATGTGCACATATACAAAGTGCTAGTTACTTTTGGCTCTTTATTTAAAATACATAATCTCTTTGAATTTGCAATTTAACAACGGCTTCGCAGTTGTTGCATTTACTTTTTTTTTTTTCATTGGCTTACCACGAATTGTGAATACTTCCAATAATATTTTGCTCTATATAATGCAGTAACCAACTTCGTTATTAACAAAATTTTAAATGACGCTGCATTTTATGTTTGTGTTGTTTTTTATTTTTATACATATATCTTTTTCGAATGTTTTATTATCGCAAAAGTAAAATGTTCCTAAAAATGAGCAATGAATATTATGTACTCGGCAATTGTATTTGCCTAAATGTATTTATATAATAAAGTAATCAAACAATTTTACTTGATTTATGTAACGATTATTTTTCAAATTCAAGAGAAAACTGAGCATGACTTAACATGAACTTTTCATTTTTAAATGCAAAGCTTTGAGAAGAAACACATGATGTAATAAAAAAAAAATTGTTAAATAGTACAGATCCACTAGCTTTTGGTCGTCATTGCAGCTTTTGGTTGATACACTTTGATAATACTTTACTAATCCGATGGAAACCAACGATTTGTGAACGGGAAGTCAGTAAATGTGGCGGCAAAGCTGCAGAAAACTTTGAAGCCTAGTCAATGTTTCGTAGTCAGTGGTTTACAAGCATCCTGAGGTTTGATATGCCGTGATACGTTCTTAAACGGTTTTCAAACCGACTATATAGGTACAATATCAATATACCTAATTTATACTTCGTTATATAATTTTCTGACCAAATTAATTCAGAATACGTTAAAATAAATTTAATTAGCTTATTACGTATTTAAATGCAGTTTGCACGGGGAAAAATAATGGCATAGAATCAACATTGTCAGACTATTTTAAGCATACCGTGTTGATCCTACATGATGCAAAAAGTAAATCATACATCTGTCGGTAAAGTAGTCATTTACAACTGGTAAAGTAGTTATATAAAACAGGTAAAACAAAAGAAGATGCACCATTAGGCTAACATAATATACTATGTTGATCTTACATATTTTTTGTATGGTCAGAATATATGTTTTAATCCCTGATAAGGATTAAAAACACTAAAATAAATGAATGTTTTCATTCGATATGTTTCCCCTTTTTCAATTAATAATGAATATCGGAAGATTTTTTACTTTAGGACCAAATTACTGTACATTTATACAGACGAAAGATTAAGATAGACATTAATAAAGTTGTCATAGTTATTCATGGATGTAAATGCCTGGCTATAAACAGCACATTGCGTGAAATATGCTTTGGTACCACACATAGACTGAATTGCTAGCGTAATAGAATGGATGAGAAGCATAATGCGCGGACTTACTGCACCTCTTGAAGGAAATCGGAGAAGCTGTCAACTCGACGACATACATCTGCCACTTACCCGTAAGCCACCCTCCATAGTAACAGTTCCCTTCTTTTTCACAATGACGCTTCCATTTTGTTACAATTATCTCCATTATTCGGATCTAAAGGAGCGTTTTAGCGCATCCCACAATGCCCCAATATCTGTCTATATATACGCGCTTAAACGACTAAAGACGCGGCTTCATCTTCGCTCCCGTTTTTACCACCAATTGAAAAGACGCGATCAAGTTTTATTGTGTTTTGACAGAGGCGAGTCTGGTTTCGTGTAACAAGCGAGTTTGCGTGTTTTGCCGGGCATCGCAGATCTTCATCATCGCAGTAAAAGTTTATGTCGCAATGCTCATTTTTCTACCGATTTCAGCCGATTCCCGGCATCAAGTAACCAGTCTCTCGTTATTCCGAACCAATATCAGAGATGAAGAATAAAACGCGGTTATATATTTTTCCCTTCGGCTTTTGTGAACCAATTTGTCAAAAGTAGTCGAGATTATTCGGAAAGTAGATTAAATTTCTTATGATCCAGTTGCAGTGTCAAAAAATTCTTCCACAATTCGAGCAATTAATGCCCCAAAAGGACTATTATAAATACCAATATTTAACGCAAATATATAACGTCATAAACAGGGCTGTTATATATATATTTGTGAAACATACATTTTGAGGACGCAAAAAGTGATGGAACATACATTTTGAGGACTTTTTTCGATTTCGAGGACGTCCTCAAAATAGTTACACATGAAACAGTAATTTTGAGGACGCCCCCGACCAACACGGCCTTGGTTCCCGTGTTGTTAGTTTAGTTAGATTTTAAAAAAATAGATGTCGCGGGGGCATATGTTCTTCACTAAGAATTTTCTATTGGTCAATTTCAAATTTTTCACAAAAATTAAAACATTACAACATAATATAATATTCAGGAGTGTAACTTGTGGATGAATTTGTGGGTGCGTCCCC